>JAJJMB010011750.1:250428-554463 GCA_023531105.1 Papaver atlanticum | reverse complement strand
TCAGGCATACGAAATCCCTCGGGAAGTTTCATATAAATGTCACTATCGGTTTTAGAGTTAAAAAAAAGTGGTCCAAAAATCCCTTGATAAGTTTCCCAGCAAATCTTAGGGGGAGGGGTCGGACTTCATATGGAGGATTTGCTGGAAAACTAATTTTCGTAGAAAACGTGATTCCAAAGATTCGGGCAACCAAACTTACGGTGGGAAACGTAATTCTACCAAATCCCCTGGACCCATAAATTCCATATTTTAAATTCTACATCCAAACTCACCAGTACAGTATTTTTAATGATATTATATTGGTTAGTTCTATATGTTGCAATAAATCTTAATATTTAAAAAAAAAAAAAAAAAAAAAAAAAACTTTTATTACCGTTACTTAAGTTCCAAAATTATAAAAAATAAAATCATTTTATTATAAGTAAGATTAAAAATTAAGTGTGTCCTAATCTTTTGTGCCGGTAAAAAAAAAATTAGTGGAATAAAATGATAATTTAAGCAAGAGGATAATTTTATATTTTACCCAAATAAAATGAACATTATTTCATTTTTTGATATTTATATATTTTTAATTTAAGCAGGAGGATAATATAGTTCTATTAGGACACACTTAAGTTTGGATCTTACTTGTAATAAAATGATTTTATTTTTTATAATCAGTAAAATAATCAGAACATTTCCACACATAACACAAATTCAATTATAGTATTAATCACATTTTGTAGTATAAATTAAGAGCATGACCTGATAATTAAATTATCCCAATCACAATCAGAAGAAAGAAAAGTTGTTAGCATCACAAATCGCCATGGCTTGGCTACCTATCACACTCACAGCTGCTGAAGTCGCTAGCTATGAGATTCAGTTAACTCTTTTTTGATTGGTCGCCTTGTGGAAGAAGGCATCAATGTACCCGCAAACTTTAACAGAATCGACCTTCAATTCCTTCATAACGGTGGTAATGGCTATAATATCGTTTTGAAACGTTCTCCAGCTGGTGATGGTGCTTTTATTCTAAAAGCTAAAGATCTAATCACGGGATTAAACCTAAGAGGAGGAAATGTGATTCACCTGGATCATAAGTGTGGAGATAGAAATTCCTTCAATTTTTTCATTAGAACTGCGTAGAAAATAACAACAAACTTGTGTGCACAAGAAAAATGTTATTTTTTATTTTATTAATTATCTAGGTAGGTTGAATAAATAATACTAGTGCACGTAGTAGAGAAAATCCTGCAGATAACATGTGTGCGTGTATTTTTGGATTCGTATTGATAAACTTATGTCTGTTCTTCTTTTTCATTAGATTTCAATGACATGGAGATAATTTAATAGGTGCTAACATGCTACCTTTTTTGCATTACAGCCTGGTATAACAAGTATCTGGACCGGGTCCTGATGGGGAAGGGAGAAGCAGAGTCGCAGGATGCTAAATGAATGTCATCATGGAACTTAAACAAGAACCACTAGCTGCACAGATGATCCATCTTTTGTTCTTTTTTTTTGCTTTCATGCCATCAGGTGTGCTCTTATCATGTCCCAAACTTTCCACAGGCATTTTGGATGTATATAATCTTAGTTACCGGGTTTTTTAACTCTCTGGGTGTTTTTCTGTTGCCCAGATTTGTGTTTTTTAAACAGTTAAACATCTTACTGTCGGATATGTAAGTTCCTATGGTGTAACAATGTAAAAATTTGTTATGAATGCTATAAGTTTCTGGTTCAGTGCGAATGATGCGTGTTTTGAAAATCTTTTTAATTTTTGTGTGAATGGCTTAAGATTTCGAAGAATTTTGTAATTATGAAATCTAAAATCCGATACCGGAGAACAGTAACCGTTTACCAGCGGCTAGAAAACAATTTATGACGGCTTGACAAGGCGCCACAAATAGAATAACTATTCGTGACGGTTGACCAAACGTCATAAATGATCTCCAACCGTCACAAAAAACATTTGTGACCCCAGTAGTAACGACGGATTCTTGCCCGTCAGAAATATGTTTTTGTGACGGTCTTTTTGTTATTTGTGACGGTTTTCTGGTATTTGTGACGGTTTAAAAACCGTCACTAAAGGCCCTCTGTTTTGTATAGAAATATATTCCCTTTTGTACGAGAAGTTTTGTAACCGCGTGATAATATAAATATAATTGGTTTTCTTTGTGTTTATGAACGATTGAGAACACCAAAATTACGGTCTCAACTAACCTATGCTCAAAGTAAGAAAATCTTAGCAAGATGTTGATTTCTCAGATACTATTTAATTTTTTCTTTTTCGAAAGCTTCAGAGGTTTAATGTTTATAACTGGGTTATGTTGAATTTTACTCCAAGTTTAGCAGATGAACAAGTTCAGGTCTTTTTGTTTTGTTTTGTTTTCTTAGAGGTGTAAAACGTGCCGGCACGGCACACGAAGTTGCATGCTTCACATGCCATGTGTCGTGCTGTGCTGTGCCAACGATTTAAACGTGTTGCGCCATGTTGTGTTTTACTAGCCAAAACCTAGGGACAACACAACCCATGGGCACATAACATGAATAAACGTGCTGTGCCGTGCTGGCACACGTGTTATAAACAATTTGAAATCACTTAATAGTATACATTAAGTCGTACATTATCACGAGAATCTAAATAGACAACATATCATTTGGAATTATTTCAGAAATCATTTCAAGTAAAATTAACAAGTTTTTTCAATAAAAAGAAATAGCCCATCAAATATAAACTTGGATTATTGTCATGTAAATTAATTTTCTAGTCAAATATAGGCAACGACATTATAACAACGATATTGAAATATCTTTTTCAAATATTTAGGTATTACATTTGTTGTTATAAAAATAAGTCAGCATAAAATGTCAAAAACTTGCTAGAATAGTGACTCTTTTTTGAAATATACACAAAATGTGATGTATTATGCCTTGTTATATGGTGTACTTTCGCATGCTATGACCTTCTTTCTTAACGTGTTGTGCTGGACTCAGATTTTAGCATACTGGGCTGGGTTGTGCCCGTGCTGGCACAACGCAATTTACACCTCTAAGCAAATGGTTGAACGAAGAGTTTCAGTTTCTTTTGAACACCGTGCGTGTGCCAAAACTAGTATAATACATACAATTAACAGTATTTATTTTCAAATATTATTCAATAAACGATCGAGCACAAAGATTCTAATAAACAGCAGCAGGGCCGTCTTAGGCGGTATAGGCGGCTGCCTCGAGCCCAGAATATTGGGGGCCCAATTTGTGACAATTATAATTGTTACTAAATGTTTTGAAACAGCTATACAACCGTTACTAATGTTTTGGTTTTTGAATCAATATTCCATTTTAGGGGTATATTATGCTAAGTTACGGGCTTAAAACCCAAAAATCAAACCAAAAAGGCTGAATTTTTTTAGGTGGCCTTCGGCCACATAGCCGGTTCAAAGTTGTCGCTTTAAGTATATTGATGTATCTCTCCCTAAATTAAAAATATAACCCTATCTCTGATTTAATAACCTATAAAAAGATCCCATATTTTAAGTTTGCGTAAAGCACCCAAAATGGTAAAACGGCCCTGAACAGCAATCCTATTGTAATTCTAAACAACGGGAACCCGCCAAAAGATTTCCCTTTATTCAGTAAATGTTTTAAACCCAATCCAGGAATCCGGTTTAATACAAAAGCAGGTTAATATGGGACCAATGTCCACCACCAATATACATGTTATTTATTATAATATGCATCAAGACGAAAAGCAGAGTAAATAAAAATAAACAAAAACAGTTTTCCAGCAGCCTTAGCGTCCATACAGAAGAAGAGCGCTTTCATGTAATTAATAACTCCAACATGGTGGTGTCTCGTTCTCCTTCGTAGCTTAACTATCTTCCACGCAGTCCAAATGAAGAACCAAACTACTCCCAATAAGCAGCAGACTCCAAGAAATATTTGGAGTACAAGATACACATCAACTTCTTGAATATAAAATTCTGGTCTCATAGCATGTAATACAAACAAACATGCAAAGGCAATACATCCGATTGATATACACATCAACACAACTAGAATTCGAACTTGGGTAACAGATGTTCCGTTCGTAAACCCACATACGACTAAAAATATTATTGTCAGAGACACAAGAAATGCAACTCCGTTAGTAGTCATGTAAATCACGTACTCGGTTGGGTATTTATAAGCCAGTATAGGGTATCCAGCGTAGCGTATTAAATAAGGGAAAGAAACACCGTTACTACTATTCCAACTGTTGCTGTAGTTTGAAACAGCATCAGTAAACGCCGAATCTTCCAACATTAAACCGTCCAGGGTCATATCGTGATAATGTTTCGAAAGCTTCAATCTCATTAGCTTCGACACAAATTTGTACATGTCATCATAGTGTTCGTATTTGGATGAAAAATTTGGCACTTTGAGACGACCAGACAGGGAGGATCCGTACATTGAATAAAGATAATTGGCAAAAGTAACAGGGTCAGTACTAGAGCTTACTTTAGCATCATCTTGCCAAACCCCGCCTGGAGGGTTAATTGCAGCTTGAAAGGCGATTCCTGCTATCAATGTTGCTACCACCAGTAATGCGTTGACCCTGTCTTTCAACCCTTGACGGTCAACATTTTCAGACAAAGTCCATAAAACCCAAATTCTACATCAATCCTTTCAGCTTGCGATAACATATTCAAAGCTCTGAGGCCCTTGTTGTTTACGACATTTATATCAATTCTTGCATTATTATTGAACAGTAAATAGTTTGTAATCTGCAAAGACAAATAAATAATCAATATCCCAATACGGCAATACATGTTGCATGTATTGAGGATATGTATGTTGAGACGAGATATTATGTTATCAGAAAAACATATATCTAGGAGATTAAGTTAGGGCCCGGCGTACCTTCATATTCCCCATTTCCGCAGCAAGATGCAAGATTGTGTTGCCATCGTTGTCTTTATAGTCGATATAATTTGGGTATGGAGGCTGTGCAGGCACCAAGTAGCGTGCCAATAGCTTAAGAGTCTTCAAATTAGTGTTACCTTTCACACAAAAGTGTAGTATGGTCTCTCCATTTTGATTTAGGTGAATTGCTTCGGGTAGTCCTTTTTCCATCAGTACTTTAATGATCTCCACTCGATTCTTCATAGCTGCTAGATGTAGAGGTGTTCTTCCATTTTGGTCTTGAACTATACAAGCACTAGGTTTGGCCTCCAACAACAATCTCACCATCTGAAGATTTGTTCTGTCTGAAGCATAGTGCAGTGGAGTATATCCTTGTGCGTCTTCTTTCAATGCAAGATCAGGTCTCTGAGATAGAATTTGTGTTGCAAATTTTATGTCTCCAGACATAACTGCTATGTGTAATGGAGTTCTGTAAAAACTAGTAAATGTTTCTTCTAGATAATTAAGACGCGAGTACTCTTCTTCGTTGGAGAATATGTTTTTAACTTGCTTCCACATTTCAGATAGCCTCTTCATTTTTCTCCCTCTATTTCTCTCTAATCAATATAATTTGAGAGTGAGTAGTAATGTAACATGTTTAGTACTTAAATATAAGCCAGTATAGGCTATTAAAATATTTTGAGATTAATGTATTATTAACGATCGATAATTGTGTCAATGTATAATGATGAAATGAACAAGTTGAAATTATGCCTTAACCCAATTAGCAATGACTATAGTGAACTAATTATGTAATTATATATATATATATATAGAGAGAGAGAGAGCGCTATTTCATCCCAGCAAGATTATTTTGCTTATTTCCTCTCTATCTAAAAGAAGTTGCCATCCCTTCCACTTGTTTTAGTGTGTTTTGCGTACAGCCGTGGTAAAACTGAATTCAGGGAGAATGTTCAAACTTTCATTATGATCATCATCATACCAGAAGCGAAATAGGCGTGTCTAAAATCTCATAATTAATTCTGTAAAAACCTAGCCAGGAAATATCCCAAATGAAACATAGGAAAAAAACGTTCATGTAGCAGGAAAACCATGTCAAGGTTTTTGAGGTTAGATCTCTGCTTGTTAAACTTCTTAAATCTTCAAGGATTCCTGTCATCACCAATGCTATAGGGAGCCCTCTAGCCTATAAATTAACAGAAGTGGCATTTCTTAGCGTTATTCCATTTTGTACTCATTTGATTAATGGGGCCGACCGCCCGAAGGGTGGGAGTCCCTTTTATGATCACTTTTTGGAAATTGAAACCTAACACAAATGTGCATTTTGATAAAAAAGATTGGATTTGGTATCCATGGTTAGTCTTTGTCACTTGACACAATTATCCCTCTTTTTTAGTTCAATTACTATAATTCTTTATGTATCCTATTCTTTTAGGTGTATAAATGGAAAGAAAACTTTAACATAACATATCTAAAAATCCGTACCTTTGAATTTTACAAATTTTATATCGTTGGAAAGCTTATAACAAAATCTTCGCGATGAGTACAAACAACAATATCAAATTTTGAGTTTTTACGAAGAATTCGGAAATATATATCATTTTAGGCACAATTTTAGAAAATTAAATGTATATTCGTTATGCAAACCACCACAAATGGTACATATACTTTATGTAGCCATATTTTGGTTTATGCATCAACTAATTTTTCGTTGCAACTAATAAAACGATGTACTCCCTTCGTTTCAAGAAAAGTGATATTTTAGGCACAATTCTCGAAAATTGAATGCATAGCCATTATGCAAACCACCACAAATGAATCAGCAACCATATTTTGGTTTATGGATCGCCTAATTTTTCGTTTCTGGAAAAGTGATATTTTCACATTCCGTTTCAGGAAAAATGATACTTTCATTCCGTTTCAATAAAAATTATACTTTCAATCCGTTTTAGAAAAAGCGATACTTTCGCCCCGTTTCTGAGCGAAAGTATCACTTTTTCTGAAACAGGACAAAAGTATCACTTTCTCTGAAACAGGGTGAAAGTATCACTTTTTCTGAAACGAGGTGAAAATAGTCGCAGACAAACCCCATCTTTAGATTCTTCGGTCGGCCCTCCCACCGTGTGAGAACGGTTGTACTAGTAATTTTCTTTGAGAGGTAGTTGGCGCCTGCCAATATGAAAATTTAGTGTAATTTTCGCCGGGTGATTCAGTCCAAATGAGTTATTTTATTCAAGATTCAACTAAAGTATCGACGGTGGTCCTATATTGTACTGAATCTTTGATGACCGTTTATTAAAAAAAAGAAAAGAATCACTGATGATCAATATAATTAATTTACTGAAATACATAGATGATTAAGTATCTTTAACTAAAGGTTGGTAAGTTCTTTTTCTTTTTAATAACGTAGGTGTAGGCCAATCGTCACGAAAGAATAGACAACCACCAAACATATTCTTATCTTCTTTTGTAAGATGCATGTATACAAATTTTATCCAGTAATGTCTTTGTTAAATTATTAAATTGTTCTGTGGGTGAATTTTGATATTCAGCTACTATAATCTTGTCCTCGTTACGGACTGATTTTAGTAGACAACGTATCAAAATATAGTTTCGTGTAACTAACAACGATAACAAATTTGACATACCAAAATTTTGAGTATGATCGAGCGGTATTGAAATAACCTCCTTCATTATAAATTTTCATTTGCATATGGATGGATTCAAAACAAAAACAACCTTTCAGCTCAATATTCATAATGCATCGTAGGATTATAATGGTTGATCAATTTGCATAGTCAAGTTAAAGCATTTATAATGGTTGATCAATCTGCTCCGTCTTTTTATGCCAGTACGTAGGATTATTACATGTTAGAGCATTGCTCGGTTGAACCCACCAAGAGTTGGTATGTCAAATGTGGCGGCCCGAATTTTTTTCCGCTTCCAGTCGGTCGTGGAGTACAGTGAACTGACAAGTTCCAAATTCTCCGAGCTGCCGTTTGGGGTGAACACAGTTTGTAAACAAGAGTAAAGTTACAATTTAATAAAAATTACATGAAAGTTTTATTCACATTACCAAAACAGTTAGACAAAAAGTGTGGAATACAAATTATCGGCATAAAATCATTTAAACATGACCCACACTTAATAATTATAATACTCTTTTTACAAACAACAAATTCAAGAAGAGAAGGTAACTCTTTTTACAAATCACAATAGCAAGTAAAGATACTATCATTTTTCACAGACTAAAACAATAGGAAAATACAATATCCTTTTTCATAAGCCAACCCAGATACACATGATTATACATGAACACAAAGTGATGTATTCACTTTGACCCCCAAAGCTCAATGCACCAAGCTTAAGAAAGCTTACTACCTCAAGCTGACCTCAACCTTTGTGGAAAATAAAACAAAACAAAAGGGTGAGCCACAGCCCTGTAGAGAGTTAACGATACGATAACTCGAGTACAAAGAATGCCCAAATATAATAACGATAAGATACACTACGGGAAAAACATCGATCAACTACACCAGAAAACAGTTGTCGTATGATATACGACGACGGTTATCTATAGGTTGGACAAGGGGGGGGGGGGGGGGGGTTAGAAGGTCCTCAATTCTTTGCAACTCTTCCATAATAGTCGTAAACACGGCTGTCATTCCATTTTGTACCACGTGTGGCTCGGTTTTGAAAGTCTTTCGAAATTTCTTCTTTATGCCTAACACAACTCTTACTTGGGTTGTGAAAATAACTCCTACACTACACTTGTTGGGGTTGTAGAAATTTCTTTGACAACTATGGTTAAGAGTTGTATGTCAATTCTTTGACAATAATGGTTTGAGTTGTATGTCATTTCTTTGACAACTTTGGTTTGAATTGTATGTCACTACTTTGACAACTATGAGAAGAGTTGCATGTCATTTCCTTGACAACTCTAATTCTGAGTTGTGGTACATATTCGATTTGAAAAAAATAAATAATTGAGAATTTAAATACAAAATTAAATCTGTAATACTTTAAAAACCACGTATTTGAACAGAAGATCAGATTTCCAATTATAATCATTATTGTTTGTTAATACTATAATCATTATTGTTTGTTACTACAAAAGATCAGTTTTACAGAACTTCGACACTGAAAAAAAATAATCTAATAACACTTCTGTTTTAGTAAAACCCTTCAAGCTATTCTTTCTCATCTTCAAAAATCATCTCTTAACCCTTGGAATCCTACTGTGGGTGAGATTGTGACTGCAAGCTTTAGCTCCAATGCCAGAATCTATGTAAACCAAAAGTGAAAACTTAATTGAGTATACCAAGATAACAACCAAATATGAATAGTAAATAGTTACACAATGAATAGTAAAGAGTGGCGCCAGAATCACGTTATACTAGAACTCTTAGATGCACCACCAGCTCCACCACGACCAGCATAACCACCAAACTTAGGAGCATCTTGTGCGGTTAATCTACTTAAACCCTGATTTCTGAACCTAACCCTTTAATTCCGATTTGATGCAGCATAACCTTGACCTGATTTTTGTCAGAGACGAAGAAATTATGATTTTTAAAACCCTAATTTTTCATCTATCTACGGAAACCCTGATTTCTTAATCTCTCTGTCTCTCTTTATGAATACTCATTAGAACTCTGCAGATCCATATGGAAGAAGTAAATATCAAGAACACTGATTAGATCTGCAGAAGAAAAAAGAAGAGAGGGAGAGGTGGAGGTGGAGGTGGAGTAGGAGGCCGGGAAGGAGAGAAAGGCGTGAGGGGGTAGGATTATTTTTTGTTCTCTCTGCTTTGGTTAGGATAAGGTAGAGGTGAGAGGAGAGTCAAGTAGAGGTGAAAAATTTCTTTTTATGTTTTATATACCTACCATTGGACGGTGATAAAGGATGGTAAGATGGTCATACGGATTTTGAAAATCTTTGGACGGCAAAGATTTAGTTTAAGACTTTCATACGGATCAAGGAAAGTGTGTTTTCTTTGTTCTTTCTTTGTGCTCTCTCTTAGTACATTTGTGCTTTCTCTTTGTGCTTCCGTTTTGAATTTCGACTAGTCACATAGGTCATTAAGTAATTTCGACTAGTCCTACAGGTCATGAAGTACTTATAAGATTACTAGAGATGGACCACGAAACCCCGGATGGGTTCTGACTTCAAACTTAGCAGGATACTTCATCAAAATCGATAAATATGAAACTTAGATGTTGATTCGAACTTCAAATGTGCTATAACGGCATACAAACTATGAACCACGAAGCTCCGGAAGGGTTATGACTTCAAACTTAGCATGATACATCATTGAAATCGATAAATATGAAGCTCAGTGTCGATTCGAACTTCAAATGTGGTATAACGGCATAGAAACTATGAACCAAGAAGCTCCGGGAGGGTTCAGACTACAAACTTAACATGATACATCATAGAAATCGATAAATTTGAAACTAAGTTGTCGATTCGAACTTCAAATGTCGTATAATGGCATATAAACTATGAACCAAGAAGCTCCGGGAGGGTTCAGATTTCAAACTTAGTAGGATATATCATCGAAATCGATAAATATGAAGCTCAGTATTGATTCAAACTTCAAATGTGCTATAACGGCATACAAACTATGAACCAAGAAGCTCCGGGAGGGTTCAGACTACAAACTTAACATGATCAATCATAGAATCGATAAATATGAAACTCAATGTCGATTCGAACTTCAAATGTGGTATAACGACATATAAACTATGAACCAAGAAGCTCCGGGAGGGTTCATACTTCAAACTTAGCAGGATACATCATCGAAATCGATAAATATGAAGCTTGGTGTCGATTAAAACTTCAAATGTGCTATAACAGCATACAAACTATGAACCAAGAAGCTCCGGGAGGGTCCATACTTCAAACTTAACATGATACATCATAAAAATCGATAAATACGAAACTCAGTGTCGATTCGAACTACAAATGTGGTATAACGGCATACAAACTATGAACCAAGAAGCTCCGGAAGGGTTTTGACTTCAAACTTAGCTGGATACATCAGCGAATCGATAAATATGAAGCTCAGTGTCAATTCGAGAAAGAAAGTGATGTGGTTTTAAGTGGTAAGTAAGGTTGTCGTTCACTCGGACTTGTGTAGATTCGAGTTTTTAAATTTAATAAAAATATATACAAAAATATTACAAAGGGTGCGAGAGTTACTGGGATTCAGGATTTCACCGAATTCAAAACATAAGGTTCAATTATTAATTCTTTGACAATTTTAGCTCAAGAAAAACATGGACTCTATTTTTGCCAAGGTAGATTCTCAAAACATTGATTGTAAATCCTAAGCATGATGTATCAAAACATCTAAGCTAAGCATACATCATCAAATTAAATGACAACCAATTAATTCAAATCATAATTTCAATTAAAATTAATGCAAAAGTCTTAAAAAGAATTAATAAAATTACCCCAAGTATGATATTTGTCTTCCTCCGTCATTCCAGTGTTGGGGTTTAGCTCTTCATGGTAAAAACATGCTCAAAAGATTGATTCATGGCTCAAAAAGTGTTTTTATTGAAGAGAAATAATAATACAGCGAATCTGCAACGCTTTTCTGGCGTTACAGAAATCACCGTTATAATGAAGTGCTGTTAATAAACGATAAATCGGTTCTGCTGTTAAAGAACGACACTCGTCTGCGACTGTTCTGTGTGGGTCAATGTTCTTCGTGTTCTTCAGCAGCAAAAACAGCAACAGGTTTTCTTCAACTTTGATTTCTCGGCTCTGTGGTGTTCTAAACTTCCCCTAACTTTTGACACCTCTTTTATATGACCCAACCAACCTATTTATATAAAAAATACCGATTAAATCTCTCCAAAATCTTCCAAAGTCTCTTCCTTTCTCTTCACGGCAAAGTTGCGGCAATTTCTTGTTTTAGGATTTCTACGCGTATATGAGCTTTCCTTTTGATTCTAAACTCTTCCTTAGATAGATATCAAGCTTTGGGAAGAAAATCTTGCCTTTAGTCTCCCTGAAATTCCTAAAATAATTCATCAAAGACCCGAAACTTCCATCACCTCTGTTTTGCTCTAATTCGATCTCTAGCCAATTTGGGTTCAATCCAAAGACTTTACCAGGCCTGTGTAGTCCTAAGGAGTAAACCCAATCAATTTCAGCCCTTTAATCTCCATAAAAATCGATCAAAACTCCAACCCTAAAATCTGTCCGTGAAAACCATTTTTCCCGCAAATTTTGTTTCTAAAACGTGAAGAAGTGGAGTCCCCCTATCCAGTCCCGGTCTGTGTTTAGTAGCTGCTTGGAAATGGGTTACCCCTTATCCAAAGTGAGAGTCCGAATAGCAAATGTCCTTCCAGGTGTCTTTAACCGCAAAATCCTATTTCTCAAAAAACACCTACAAAGAGATAAAATACCAAAATAAGTACAAAAATGGGTACTAACAATATACACAATAGAGATGAAAATAGATACATAAATGTGTCTATCAAATGGCTCCAAGCTCGAAACTTGGCCGCGAGTTGACAACTATAAGTCGAAAACTTCGTAAGAACGATGAATCCAACAATTCATAGGTAAGATTCCATGGAATATTCTCCAAAACCTTAAACAAACCCCTTTCTCGAAACTTTAAACAAACCCTATTTTGGCATATTATATGCCTACCCTGGCTCCGAGGTCAAAACCTGGCTGGGAGTGCACTACTATAAGTCGGAAACTTGGTAAGAACGATGAATCCATCCATTTACAAGTAAGATTCCTTCGGAATATTCTCTGAAACCTTAAACAAACCCTTAATCTGACATATTATATGCATAACCTGGCTCCGTGATCGAAACCTGGCCGTGAGTAGACTAGTATAAGTCGGAAACTTCGTAAGAACGATGAATCCATCCATTTACAGGTAAGATTCCTTCAGAATTTTCTCCGAAACCTTAAACAAACCCTATTCTGGCATATTGTATGCATAACCTGGCTCCGAGATCGAAACCTGGACGGGAATGGACTACTATAAGTCAGAACCTTGGTAATAACGATGAATCTATCCATATACAGGTAAGATTCCTTCAGAATATTTCCCAAAACCTTACACAAACCATATTCTGGCATATTGTATGCATACCCTTGCTCCAAGATCGAAACCTGGCCGTGAGTCGACTACTATAAGTAGGAAACTTCGTAAGAACGATGAATCCAACCATTCATATGTAATATTCCATCGGAATATTCTACGAAAGCTTAAACAAACCCTTTTCTGGCATATTGTATGCATACCCTGGCTCTAAAATCGAAACCTGGCCGTGAGTGGACTACTATAAGTCGGAAACTTGGTAAGAATGATGAATCCATCATTTACAAGTAAGATTCCTTCTAAATATTCTTCGAAACCTTAAAAATCCTTATTCTGGCATATTTAAATGCATACCCTAGCTCCGAGATCGAAACCTTGTCGTAAGTGGACTACTATAAGTCAGAAACTTGGAAGGAACGATGAATCCATCATTTTACAGGTATGATTCCTTCGAGATATTCTCTGAAACCTTTAAAAAACCATATTCTGGCATATTGTATGCATTCCATGGCTCCGAGATTGAAACCTAGCCGTGAGTGGACTACTATAAGTCGGAAACTTGGTAAGAACGATGAATCCATCCATTTACAAGTAAGATTCCTTCGAAATATTCTATGAAACCTTAAACAAACCCTTAATCTGACATATTATATGCATACCCTGGCTCATAGATCAAAACCTGGCCGTGAGTGGACTACTATAAGTCGGAAACTTCTTAAAAACGATGAATCCATCCATTTACAGGTAAGATTCCTTTAGAATATTCTCTGAAACCTTAAACAGACCCTATTCTGGCATATTGTATGCATACCTTGGCTCAGAGAACGAAACCTAGCCGGGAGTAGACTACTATAAGTCGGAAACTTGGTAATAACGATGAATCTATCCATATACAGGTAAGATTCCTTCAGAATATTCCCCGAAACCTTAAACAAACCATATTATGGAATATTGTATGCATACCCTGGCTCCGAGATCGAAACCTGGCCGTGAGTGGACTACTATAAGTCGGAAACTTCGTAAGAACGATGAATCCAACCATTCATATGTAATATTCCATCGGAATATTCTACGAAACCTTAAACAATCCCTTTTCTGGCATATTATATGCATACCCTGGCTCTGTAATCGAAACCTGGCCGTGAGTGGACTACTATATGTCGGAACTTGGTAAGAATGATGAATCCATCATTTACAAGTAAGATTCCTTCTGAATATTCTTCGAAACCTTAAACAAGCCCTATTCTGGAATATTTATATGCATACCCTAGCTCCGAGATCGAAACCTGGTCGTAAGTGGACTACTATAAGTCGGAAAATTGGTAGGAACGATGAATCCATCCATTTACAGGTATGATTCCTTCGAGATATTCTCTTAAACCTTTAAAAAACCATATTCTGGCATATTGTATGCATTCCATGGCTCCGAGATCGAAACCTAGCTGTGAGTGAACTACTATAAGTCGGAAACTTGGTAAGAACAATGAATCCATCAATTTACAGGTAAGAATCCTTTGGAATATTCTCCGAACCCTGATGTGATTTTATGTTATTGTAAAAAGTGATAAGTAGAGTTCGTTCAACTCGGACTTCTGAAGACCCGATTCTAGACTTATATTCTGATTAAAATAGCAAATAAACAAAGATGATATCAATATTACGAGAGACTGGGACTTAGGATTCCACCAAACTTCACAATCAATTGGTTCATACGATGATTCATAACAATACTCGCTCTTTTATAGACTCTATTCCTTTGCCAAAAGTAGATTTTATAAAGCATTAGATGTAAATCATAAGCATAGTGAATCAAAAGTTCTTAGACTAAGCATACACTATCAAACAAAATCACAAATAATCAATGAAAATCATAAATCGATTGAAAAGCAATGCAAAAAGTCATAAGAATCAATTATAACTACCATCAATTGTGAAACATGGCTTCCTCCGTCATCCCAGTGTTGGGGTTTAGCTCTACATGGTGAAAACATGCTCAAAAGATAGAAACATGGCTCAAAAGGTGTTTTTATTGAAGAGAAATAATAATACAGCGAATCTGCAACACTTAATGGTCGTTACAGAAATCACCGTTACAATCGAAGTGTTGTTAATAAACGATAAATCGATTCTGCTGTTGAAGAACGACTCTCGTATGCGACTGTTCCGTGTGGGTCAATGTTCTTCGTGTTCTTCAGCAGCAGCAGCAACAGAACCCGGTTTCCTGCACCTTTGATTTCTCGGCTCTGTGGTGTTCTAAACTTCCCCTAACTTTCGACACCCCTTCTATATGACCTAACCAATCTATTTATATCAAAAATACCGATTAAATCTCTCCAAAATATTCCAAAATCTCTTCCTTTCTCTTCACGGCAAAGTTTCGGCAATTTCTTGTTTTAGAATTTCTACGCGTTTCTGAGCTTTCCTTTTGATTTTAAACTCTTCCTTAGATAGATACCAATCTTTGGGAAGGTTAATAGCACTTTAATCCCTCTAAAATTTCCTAAAATATGTCACACACGTGACTTTCCATATTTTGCTGTTGAGATAAAAATCCGTCGATTTAGCCAGTTTAAAATACCAAAATTAGTACAAAAATGGGTACTAACAATATACACAATAGAAATGAAAATAGACACATAAATGCATCTATCAAATATCCCCAAACTTATTTTTTGCTAGTCCCGAGCAAATCAAAACTACAAAATAAAATCCTAACTCACTGTCGCAGGCATCGTCGATTGCACTTAGCATGTGCAACAAGCCTTTAAACCCCTAGGTGGCCCTAGTGGCCGAGTTATAGTCTCGGGAGGGTTTACCAGAGGTGTACCCATAAAACCTTTACTCCAAACCCTAGCTATCTACGCAGAACCTTGGAATGCACTAATGAACCTCCTTGGTTGGCGTACTTATTGATTACGGGAGGAAGTACCCTGATGCGAAATTCCAATTGTTGTATATGAGTTTGCACTCAAGTATACTAAAATTCGTATATAAGTGACAGAGCTCTACTCAGATAGTCACACTATGGACATCAATATCCGGAATCAAACAAATCACATGAATAGATTAAGAAGATGGATATAGAAATAGATGGTTGCGAATGAACTTCAATGCCAAGATGAACCTAAGACCTAGTGGATTGAGATACTTGTCTGAACTAATATCAACACAACTGGCATAAACAAGGGAACCAGTGGTTGACAATCCTAAATCTACATCAACTCAGCTGGCATATACAAGGGAACCAGTGGTCGACTTTATAATAAAACTTTATTTTTTATTTTTTTTATTATTATTATTTTAATGACATGATTAGATCTTTTGGATCCTGCGTTCCACGCTTGTTTAGGCGACGGAGACAGGGAGAACACACACATATTGCTATCCAAGTGTTAATATTTATTCCGATTTGTCTAATTGGTCTGGTCTTTTTTTTTTATTTTTTTAGTAACTCATTCACTCTATTTCAACCCAGCAGACATCAACATAAAAATTTACAAAAAACAAAAACAGAAGTAATAAGATGATTCCGAGATACGGTGAAACTATCATGTTATTTCTAATACCTGAGCTCTGTGCTTTTATGAATAGACTCTATATAGATGTTTCTATCCACTCAGATTGGTTCCTAAACTCCTAAAACCAAAATGCTTCTATCCACTTAGATTGGTTAGTGCCATCCTTAATAGGCATTAATTTCTAGGCTCTGGAGTTTATAATGCTACTAAAAAGTTTCTCCCATACCCCCAAACTTAAATCTAACATTGTCCTAAATGTTCTAAAGATAAAATTAAAAGCATGAACAAGGAGAAACTGTTACCATTTGAAGCAAAAGAGTTAAGGAAAGATATTACCGTGTTGCATGAGCATGGGTTACCTCCCAAGAAGTGCTAAGTTTAAAGTCTTCATCCAGACATCAAGTACCATAAAATGGCTAATTACCTTTCAAAGCATATATCAGCAGTCGAAATAACTATGGGTCATCAAAACCAAATAGCACTGCCACTAATATGAGACAACTGCACAGGATTAGAAAAATTAACAGACGGAGCACAACCTGATCTAAACTTTTGCAAGACAACTGGGTTTATCTGTGACGCCCTATTAGGCTTCATATGAGTGTCTTGACAAACATATTTTTCTGAACTATGAGTTCCCAATTCCTGGACAGTATCAGGAAGATTGGGTTGTAGATTCGGGACAGACTCAAGTAATACCTCAGGCACACTAGACTCGAGTCCCCAGTTAGGGACTTCTAATAAGGATACTTGAGCATCACTACCCCCAAAATTAGGGTAGTCAGTATTCTCAGACAAACCTCTAATTATTGCTTGAATTTCCGGATCCTCAGAGTCTTTAAAATACTCAAGAGCCTCTTCCAGTTCTCTACCCCCAAACTGAGGGTCATCATTACTCACAGAAAGACCTAACACTAGTGACTGAATTTATGGGTCTGTAGAGTCCTTAAAATATTCGAGAGCTTCTTCTAGTTCTAAAGTTTGGTCATCTATATTACCTAAGATAATTGTCTCATCAAATTCATCTAAAAAATCACCAAACAAAGTGTCGTCCCAATTATCCTGAACTAGATCCTGAACCAAAGTACTAATCATATTCACTTCCTCTAAATCATCATAAGGTTGTCTAGTAACATTAAAGACATTTAGTTCAGTGCTCATATTACCAAAGGATATGTTCATAAGTCCGGTCCTACAGTTGATAACAACATTAGACGTGGCTAAAAATGGGCGACCTAAAATCACCGGTATTTGATTCTCTGGGTCAGGGACAGGTTGTATATCTAGGACTACAAAATCCACAGGATAAATAAACTTGCCGACCTCAATAAGAACATCTTCTATCACACCACGAGGAATTTTAACAGACCTATCAGCTAACTGCAGTGTTATCTTGGTGGGTTTCAATTCATCAAGTCCCAGTTGTAAGTACACATGGTATGGAAGAAAGTTCACACTAGCTCCTAAGTCAAGTAAAGTTTTTTCTACCCTGTGTTTTCCTATCGTGCAAGCAATGGTAGGGGCACCTGGGTATTTATACTTAGGACTTGTGGTATTCTGAATGATCGAACTTACATGACTGGCTAAAAAGGCTTTTTTAGGGACACTAAGCTTTCGCTTCCGCATACACATATCCTTGAGGAATTTGGCATAAGCCGGAAGTTTCCTAATTGCTTCTAGTAACGGAAGGTTTATGGTAACTTTCTTAAAAACCTCCATAATGTCATTAAAGTTGGATTCATTCTTTGTTGGTACTAGTAGCTGTGGAAATGGGGCTCTAGGAATAAAATAGGGCCTCTCAGGAACAGAAATGACATCATTAGAGATTTTATCAGTCTCCTCAGCTATGGATGGTCCTGAGGGGTGAACTACAGTGTGCTCACTTTCGGGCATGTTTACCTTATTGTCTACAACTCTACCACTCCTAAGGGTTCTAATAGCATTCAATTGATTCGATGGTTTTGTACCTACTTCATGAACTCCTCTAGGGTTGGGTTGTGTTTGACTAGGAAACCTATCTTTTTCTCTCAAAGACTCATTTATCAAACTAACTTGGGGTTTTAACTCGGAAATAGCCTGAGAATTATCCTGGACCATATTTTTTATTTTCATCTAAACCTTGTATCATAGATTGATGAAATATTGCAGTTTGTTGGGTTAACAAAGCGAGAGATTCCTCTAGACTTAAAATTTTCTTATCAGACTTATTCTGAAACTGAGCTGATCCTGAAAGATTCTTAGTATAACTAAAACCTGGAGGAGCGTTAGAATTACTAAACTGACCTTGACTCTGGCCCTTAGACCATGAAAGTTTCGGATGGTTTCTCCCCCAGGATTATAGGTTTCTGAATATGGGTCAAATTTCTGACGATTATCGAGTCTAGTGTTATTATAAAGAGCATTGGCTTGCTCTTCATTATTCTGGCCTTCCTAAAAAGGCTCCAATCTACCACTAGTGTGACCCATTTCTAGAGCTTCTAACCTTTTAGCTATCGCTGCAATCTTGGCATCTGATTCATAGCCTCCTTCTACCTTATTAACGTTTCTTCTGCATAGAAGAATTGTTTTCCGGGGTTCCCTACTATTTTCCCATTGTTGGGTCTTTTCGGCGGCTTCATTCAAAAATGTCATTGCCGCATCAACAGTTTGGTTCTCAAACCCACCTGTACACAGAGTATCAACCGTGGTTATTGTGGAATAATCTAAACCCTCATAAAGGATCTGAACTAGCCTAACCTTTTCTAAACCATGGTGAGGACATTGTGTTAACAAATCATTGAACCTTCTAAATACCTATACAAAGATTCTCCCTCTTGTTGTGAGAATGTGCAGATTTGCGTCCTAATAGACGATGTTTTGTGCCTAGGGAAAAACTTATTGAAAAAGGCAGATGTAAATTGTTCATATGTTTCGATTGACTCAGAAGTCAAACTATACAACCACGATTTGGCTTTATCTTTCAGGGAAAAGGGAAATAACCTAAGTTTCAAAGCATCATCATCTAAGCCTCTAATTCTTAGGGTACTGCAAATTTCTTTAAAATCCCTAACATGGAAATAGGGGTTTTCATTTTCTTTCCCTAAAAAGATTGGGAGCATCTGTATCGTCCTAGGTTTAAGTTCATAATTGGCTTCTGTGTCAGCTAACTTAATACACGAGGGACGAGTAGTCCTAGTCGGATTCAACAAAGTTTTCAAAGTAGCCATTTCTGGTACTATCAGAGTATTAGGGATTCTCTCCTCAGTAAAAGGAGAACGTTCAAAACAGGACTCTCCGAAAATCGGACTTTCTAGGTTAGGGTAATCGAGACGCTTAGATCTGCTAGGTTTTTCTTTAACAAATCTACCTAGGGCGTTTCTTTTACATTCAGGCATATACAAGAATTTCCTAAATTGGAAGGGTGAGCAATCACAAATCAAGGAAGACTCAACCAAATCAAACCTATTGATTTCTAGCAAACAAAAAGCATGATAGCTCCACTTAGATTGTTTCTAGACCAGCTTCTACTCTTCCAAGAGGCAACTGGGTACAATTTTAGCAAACCTCGTAGGACGATCCGAATAAAGTAAGTCAAAGAGAAGTAGGAGAAGATCAGAGAAGCTTTGATACCCCCACCTCTTTGGAAACGCTTCCATGGGTTACAAGGCGGCTCTAATCGACTTCCAGTAATCTTCCTGAACTTTGAGCTAGGCTAACAAAATACCCAATACGAACCTTTTGAACGACTTTCCTATAAGCTCGTTACCTTATCGGTCTTGTTCTAGTCAAAATTTTAAGCTTGGGTTCGCGTTCGGTATTGTTTTCCTAAGGCGGGCAAGAAGAGGACGGTGATGAAATCCGAACCCTTATCTTGTATGGCCTGGCCTTGCCCTTTACTAGGAAATTAAAATCCGTATTCAAAGCCTCAACATATATGCATACGAAGGAAGACAGTAACTCGCTGACAGGGGATTTGCGAGTGTTCAGAATCTTATATCCCGTTCCAGACGGGGGATGAATCGGTTGTAGTCGACTCGGGCCACTGACTCCTGTGTCGGTGTACGAACCCAAGGTGCAGAGACAATATCGTAATTGTCCTCCTTCTCTGCAAACAGTTTTATATTTAAGGGTACCCTTCCGTAGGGTATAAAAATGAAAATAAAAATAATAATGTCCAGAGTCCAAAAAGTCCAAAAAGAAAAGAAAAAATACAAAATAATAAAGAAACCCTAATACAGTTTTTTTCTCTCTAAAATAAACAAAACCCTAAAAAATAAATAAAATGAAATAAAAAAAATAACTAAAATAAAATCGTCTTCTTTTCCATTCTTTTTGCTTTAATCTTTAGCTCCAAGTCATTACGAAATCACCAAACTCCTTGGCTCAATTTTTTTATTTATGTTCCAAAACCTGTAGACAAAAGATAAATACCAAAAAACGTAAAATAGAACAAAATAATAATATATATATATATATAAATAAATCTAAAACCTTAAAAACAAGTCCGCGTCGGCGGCGCCAAAAATTGATGTGATTTTATGTTGTTGTAAAAAGTGATAAGTAGAGTTCGTTAAACTCGGACTTGTGAATACTCGATTCTAGACTTATATTCCGATTAAAATAGAAAATAAACAAAGATGATATCAATATTATGAGAGACTGGGACTTAGGATTCCACCAAACTTCACAATCCATTGGTTCATACGATGATTCATAACAATACTAGCTCTTTTATAGACTCTATTCCTTTGCCAAAAGTAGATTTTATAAAGCATTAGATGTAAATCATAAGCATAGTGAATCAAAAGTTCTTAGACTAAGCATACACTATCAAACAAAATCACAAATAATCAATGAAAATCATAAATCGATTGAAAAGCAATGCAAAAAGTCATAAAAATCAATTATAATTACCATCAATTGTGAAACATGGCTTCCTCCGTCATCCCAGTGTTGGGGTTTAGCTCTTCATGGTGAAAACATGCTCAAAAGATAGAAACATGGCTCAAAAGGTGTTTTTATTGAAGAGAAATAATAATACAGCGAATCTGCAACACTTAATGGTCGTTACAGAAATCACCGTTACAATCGAAGTGCTGTTAATAAACGATAAATCGATTATGCTGTTGAAGAACGACACTCGTCTGCGACTGTTCCGTGTGGGTCAATGTTCTTCGTGTTCTTCAGCCGCAGCAGTAGCAGAACCCGGTTTCCTGCACCTTTGATTTCTCGGCTCAGTGGTGTTCTAAACTTCCCCTAACTTTCGACACCCCTTCTATATGACCAAACCAATCTATTTATATCAAAAATACCGGTTAAATCTCTCCAAAATCTTCCAAAATCTCTTCCTTTCTCTTCACGGCAAAGTTGCGGCAATTTCTTGTTTTAGAATTTCTACGCATTTCTGAGCTTTCCTTTTTATTCTAAACTCTTCCTTAGATAGATACCAATCTTTGGGAAGGTTTATAGCACTTTAATCCCTCTAAAATTTCCTAAAACAGGTCACACACGTGACTTTCCATATTTTGATGTTGAGATAAAAATACGTCGATTGAGCCCAGTTTAATCGATTTCAACACCCATAGATTCCTAGACCCATAAGGAGTCTATCCTATGAAAATCAGAGGTTTAGTCGACCTAAAACTCCTCCAAATCACTACCACCAAAACTGCCAGAAACATGTTTTCTGATTTGTTTTTGGTTTCCCGCCAAAAACAGAATTTGAACGTGAATGGGAAAGGTTACCCCTTATCTAGTTGTCGCCCCTTATCCGTTGCTGGAGTCCGCATAACACTCGTCCCTTGGGTTGCATTTATCAACTTTTCGAGCCAATTTCGCTGCAAAAGCTTATTTCTCCAAAAACACCTACAAAGATATTAAATACCAAAATAAGTACAAAAATGGGTACTAACAATATACACAATAGAGATGAAAATAGACACATAAATGCGTCTATCAAACCCTTAAACAAACCCTATTGAAATTTCTTAAACTTCGTAAGAACGATGAATCCTACCATTTACAGGCAAGATTCCATGGAATATTCTCTGAAACCTTAAACAAACCCTTTTTTGGCGACTTCGAGGAAAAAATTGCTCTGAGCTCGAAACCTGGCCGGGAGTTGACTACTATAAGTCGGAAACTTTGTAAGAATGATGAACCCAACCATTCATAGGTAAGATTCCATTCAAAAGTGTTTATACCTCTACGACAACTCTTATAAAGGTTGTCAACAGCGATGACAATTTTTTTTAGCAGAAGTGCGAATTTTTTTTTGCAGAAGTGAATAAAATTTAGCAGAAGTGAGAAAATTTAGCAGAAGTGAGAATTTTTTTGCAGAAGTGTTTAAAATTTAGCAGAAGTGAGAAAAAATTAGCAGAAGTGTTTATACCTCTACAACAACTCTTATAAAGGTTGTGAATAGTGATCACCAAAACACACACAAATCTTGGAATATTGTGAATCCGGAAGGATGGTCTATGACTTGTACTAACACACAATATGCTTGGGTTCGAATCTCTTCAAGAACATTTTTAACAATCATTTTTTTTATCTTCAACAACCCTAATGAAAGTTGTTATACATCGATTCACTACCTTTACGGTATGAGTTGTTAAAATCAAAAGGTGGTCACTACTCTTTGCAACTCTTTTCACAAAAACCGTAGTGGTTCTGATTCTCGTCACTACTCTTTGCTCCTCTATGGTCCTAAGATTTGGACGTTTTTTACTTTTACAACCTTTTGTTTGGAAAAAGTTGTTAAACATTCAACCTTTTACAACTTAAAATTTACGAGTTGTCAATCTACAGTTATAGATCACTATTTTTCCCGTAGTGATATCAAATCGAGTAAAGCATAAACAATGCGTTAAGTTATTGAGCACATCCAAATCGAAGTATCAAAGGCCTTACAAAGCCAATACACAATCGACATCATCTAAAACCAGTGAGTTCGCAATAATCTACTGTGAGGGTCCGAATAACCAACTGTCGAGGTTTATCAGAAAACCATCCTATCATCTCGGACGATCTTCCGCAGGTCACCATTAATATGAATGGCTCCTTGTGGGCCCGACAAACTCATCAATAGTGTTCATAATCAAGAGGATGCTCAACGCCGTTCATAAATAGTTCGCAAACGTTGTTAAATACGAGTGACGAACAAATCACCAATAAATATTGATTCATAAACCATAAAAGCAACTTACCTTAGCTTTTCCCACATAAAACAAAATCATAAATACAGGCAAGTATTAAATCATAGAGCTAGGCATAAACTCAGAACCATTAAGTTCATTCAAACCAAAGAGTTTGCACGAAAAGTTCATTTTAAACCACTTATACTGAGAAATTACCATGGGCTTCATTTCAAATCAAACTCAACAAACTATAACATTTTAGAAACTACAAAGTGCCTCTTTTTATAAAAAAATCATTAACAAAAAGAAGAAAGTCAAATAGCTTAGATAACAAGATATTTAGTTATAAGACAACTGCACAATATTTCTGAGATTTCAGATTGAAAGCCTGTTTTCAAAGAAATATGCAGAATTCGTTACAAAACGAAAATGAGTGTTTCTTGGCTAATTTTAAAGAAGAAAACATAATATTTCAGATAAAAATGGTAGGGAAAATCATTAAGTTTTATATCTATGTCAAAGTGTTTCAGCAATACAGGATAGAAATCACGTTTCTCAGAAATTGTAGTTTCGGCAGTCTATATTCAAAAATTCATGCAAAATTCAGTACCCAACAGAATTCAGAAAATTTGGTTTCGTTTGAAAGATTAGAAAGCCCAATTTGACATAAAAATGATGAGAAAAGGTAATCAGGTACATAGGTGTATTCAAAGATCTCAACAAAACATGACAGAATTCAAGTTGTTCAGAAATTTCAGTTTTAACACTATATTCAAAAATTCATGGAAAATTCATTACATAGCGAAATTCAGTGAATTTGGTATCGTTAGAAATCTGAGAGATTCCTATAAAACATAAAAATATCAGGAGAAGATGGTTAAATAGGTATCCATATGGAAAGGTCATGACAAAACAGGACAGCAGTACCCTTTTTCAGAAATTTAAGTTTCTTTTCACAAACACATGATGTGCTATGCTAAAAACTCTATTGAAGAATTGATTTTGACATAAATAAAAAATTGAATGAATACCCAATACTCCATTTAACAAAATGAATGAGTACCAAGTTCATGTAAGAGTTATATTGTTCACGGAGGAAGAATAAAATTAGGGCAAGTGCTTTGAATTGAAATACATGCAAGAAATCATTACCCAATGAAAACATTGGCCTTCTTTATATAAGGAGGATGCAGGTTGAATTTAAGATACGATGCCACATCGGCACATCAGTTTTACCAAAGGAATAAATACGTCTCTTGGTCAAAGGTTGTTGTTACATAACAGGTGAAATGATTCAACCGAATATAACGACAGCATACGCGTTTTTAGGATTTACCGACACGAGCACCCTTCAGTTACTTTAAATATTATGTCGAATACACATCCCTCCCGCCCTCCGGGTCAAATAATTGCGTCACCACAAACCTTTCCTCTTCGTCGTCTTATATTCCGAGACCTCCAAATGCAGTAAAGTCCATGCGGATGGTTTTGGAAAGGAAGGAAGAGTTTCTAGTTTTACCCATTTGGCTTTAGAGTAGTAGTGGTAGAAACCAGTTCTCTCCATGCTTTGCAATAACTGTATCTTGACAAAAGAAGCATTTTCTTAGATCCTGACATACTGTTAGTTAACAACAATAGTACTTTGCATTTCCCCCCGTTGTTCTGCTTAAGTCTCAAGAAAACAGAAAGGTGCGAAACCTGTTTGAGATAGGTGGGAAAAGATGCCAACTACATAAAGGGAAAAAAAATAGTTGGTTGTGTTCGGAATTATATTAAAAGAAGACAAGCCAGTTTTTTGTGTTGTGAATTTCGCAAATGAGTCTTGGCGTATCGAGGGAAGGACAAGATGTCCATTTCATTATAGTTAGTAAGTCGGTAACTGTAATCAAAACCTGGCGTCTTTAGGGACGACCCTGAAAGAATTAGAGGCAACATAATAAGACAAAATAGGTTGAAAATATTTATATGTCCCTTCATAATCGGTAATTTAGTGTTTTTTTATCTACCGATTGCAAAATCTCATTTTTGGGGCAACTCTATATTCGGTAGTTATATGAACTATTTTGACTACCGATTATAGGCTCAACCAAATTAAAAAAATAGAGGATTTTTTTAAAATCTCATTTTCGGGCTACTCTATATTCGGTAGTTATATGAACTATCTTGACTACCGATTATGGTAGGATATTTGCAAAGAGAGCCACTGAATAATCGGAAGTCGGGATAACTTCATTTACTACCGATTTTAGGCTCAACCAAAATTCAAAAAATTGAGAATTTTTGCAAAATCTCATTTTGGGGATACTCTATATTCGGGAGCTAAATAACCTAAATTCACTACCGATTATTGTAGAATTTTTGCCAAAGGTCTACTTTAATCGGGAGTCAAGATAATTTTATTTACTACCGATTATAGGATAATCAAAATTCAAAAGATAGAGAATTTTTGCAAAATCTCATTTTGGGGCTGCTGTATATTCAGGAGTTAAATAACCTAAATTCACTACCGATTATGGTAGTATTTTAGCTAAAGGTCTACTTTAATCGGGTGTCAAAATAACTTTATTTACTACCGATTATAGGATAATCAAAATTCAAAAGATATAGGATTTTATTTTGGGGATACTTTATATTCAGAAGTTATGTAAACTAAATTGACTTCCGTTTGTGGATTAACTTCCCGATTGTAAAGTTATCTACCGATTGTAAAGGGTAGTTTGTCCATTAAAAAAACAGGAGATAAGGGATGGCTACATTTTACATTTGGGTGACTTTTTTTGTCTTTTTGTGTCGCCCCTAAAAATGCTAGGAATCAAAATATCGATCAAAAAAAAAAAAAAGTGGAGAAGGTGCATTATCATTTGTGGGGTTTTGCTAAGTGATGGATCTGTTTGTAATGTAAGAATGAGGCCGATACGTGCAAGGAAAAGAGTTGATCAAGTCAAAAACACGAGAAACCTGTTAGAGGCATACTAATTTTTTTTGAGGCATACTCATTCATTATCCCATCTAGGGTGGGTTTATAAGGGGTGTCTAAAGGTAGTGCAATTACCTATATATCCTTAAACAATTTAAATTACTAGAGTGCCCTTATTCTCAAAAACCTAAAATCAAAAATCAAAATAACCTTTAAACTTAAACATTTTGGACTCCAATTCAATCAAGAAAACAAAACACGAATCTAAGTGAGTGATGTTGGAGTGCGAAATCCAAATCTCAATTGCTCTCAGATGTATTTTAGAATGTATTTGTAACAAACCCATCTTGTTTTTGATTGATTTTATTTTGTTAGATCGATAGAATATGATTTCAAAGATGGAATTAGGGTTTTTAGAAGATCAGTTCGGCTGATCTTGGAATATCAATTTTTAGCCGAACCTAGTATATGATTTAGAGAAACGCTATGTTAGGCTAATGAGACTTTGCTAGATTTTGTTCGAATCATCCGAACCTAGCCTTCTTCTTCGTTTTAAATTTTCAGAAGATCAGTTCAGCTGATCTTGGAATATCAATTTTGAGCCAAACCTAGTGTATGATTTAGAGAAACACTATGTTCGGCTGATGCGACTTTGCTAGATTCTGTTCGAATCAGCCGAACCTAAAATTCGTCAGTTACAGAGTGAAGTTCGGCTGATAACTTGTCAGCCGAACCTTTTTTTTTTTTTAAATATACCTAGGTTCGGCTGACAAGTTGTTAGCCGAACCTACGCATATTAAAAGAAAAAAAAAAAGAGGTTCGGCTGACAAGTTATCAGCCGAACCGTTCATCTGGTCAGTAGATCTGGGTTTTAAAAATTCAATTTTTTGACAGATTCAACTTATTAAAATGACATTAAACCACGTATAAAAGCCTACCTCTGATTTGAATCACACATTTTGGTCACTTCTAATCACTAAAATCTCAAAACTCAATTTTCTTTTCACTTCTTCTTCTTTTTCCTCTAAAAAATCCCAACTCTCTCACATAAATTTGATTTCTATACTAATTTACCACTAATAATTTAATTTTTAATCAATCCTTAAAATTCCTAATTAATCAAATCTAATCATACTCATTAACACTAATTATGTAAGGGTAGTTATATCATTATTAAAAAGGGTGGATAAGGAGTGTTGTTGTTTTTTATTTAGTGACCATATTTTGACATTATTTAGTATGCCTCAAAAAAATTCAGTATGCCTCAAACCATGTTTCAAACAGAAGAAGCTTCGGTCATTTGTGGGCCGGGTTGGTTTATAGTTAGAACGTTCAATTTCTCTGCATCATCTGGATAAACAAACATTAGGCCAATAGAAATACAGTCATGATAATTTTTAGTTCTTTTTAATCCACCTATATGCATGAGAACAGACCGTGCATTTGTGAACAAGCCCGTCCAAATGGAGCTTGTTCCTATATATTGGAGGGTTTCCCGACTTCTCGCAGTTGACTCGGCCTGTTTATAGGTCTAGCTCATAGGTCTACTCTTTATTACGATGTTCATGCATGAACCATTAGTTGTTGTTTTTTTAATAATAATATGCTTCAATTTTAAAATAAAATAAAATAATAATAATAATAATATGCTCGAATAAAATAGTTTTTCTAATTTTTGGTCTTCTGCTGCTAAACTTGCGCATTCCCCAAAAATAAAATAGATATTTGACCTAAATCAATGCTTCTTTTTTTTTGGTGAAATAGATTTTTTTTTTTTTTTTTTTGATCGAGAAAGAGGGAAATAGTTTGTTTGCGAAACTTTGTAGTAAACTTCAACATAAACCAGTTATCTGAATGCAACTGAAAACACTAAACCTCTGAAGCTTTGATAGAGGAAAACACCGAATGGTATCTGAGAAATCAACCTGGAAATGTTGAGGAAGAAGAATCCATAGAATTTGTCTTTGGCCAGCCATGTCGTGGCAAAACTAGCTAGGCCTACATTGATACAACAGGTAAAGCCTCTTTAGGTGTTTCTACTTATGCACTACATTTCTGTGATTGTTTACGGATAGAACAAACTTTTTTTTTTATTTTTTATGAATTGCTCATTTTGGTTCGTCTCTGCTATTTTCATTTTCATCTTCTTGATTGCACTACTTCACCATTTGATAGCGACCCTTTAATTATATACTGCCAAACCCTCCTTGCTCAAGAATTTGAATTTCGAAAAATTACATGAATGTGAGAACCGAGATGGGTCTATTATGGTAATATCGTTTATGGATAGGCGCAGAATTTGCAGGATCATTAGCATACTTGCATGCTGAATCTATTATACCCGTAATTCATAGAGACCAAATCCAGCGACATACTTCTAGACAGTGAAAACAAAGCAAGACTTGTTCATTGATTGTGAGTTTGCCAAAGCTGTTTGGTCAGCTATTGGTGTCAGTTTTACACATGAAATTGCTAATGTCAATGTGCAGGAATGGATTGCTAATATGTTCAAGGTAAGTACTTCTCAACATATCAGTGCACTCATGTTGGATTGGTATGCTTTTGTCTTATGGCTCATCTGGAAATCAAGATGTAAAAAAGTTTTTGATAATATCCAATTGACATGTTCTCAAGTTGTTCATAACATCCAAACAGAACACTCTACTTGGTATAGAGTAACTATTAGAAACTATGAGCAAGTTGCTGCACCAAATTATGAGGATGCCAGGGAATGGAAATGTCCTGGAAATAATCATATTAAACTTAACTTTGATGTTTCATTTATTGAGTTAACTAAAGATGTTGGAATAAGAATGATAATGCGTGATTTTGCAGGTAACTGTAATGGAGGTAGATGCCGGCATTCAAAAGAATTAGACCCTGAGGAAGCTAAGCTTTTGAGGCGATAACTTTGGCGCAAAGGAAAAGAGTTAGAAAGCTTCATCTAGAAGGAGATTGCTCTAATGTTATTAGAGCTGTTAATGGTAGTTTAAATTTAATAAAATGGACAACAAGAAACATTATTTTGGATTGTCTAGATTTATTAGCCGATTTTGAGGAGTGGCTCTGCATTTATGTGCGATGTAAATCATGTTGCGGACTCTTTAGCAAAATATGCTAAAAATCTTATTAGTGAGGAAGAATGGAGTGTCAATTTTCCTTCTTGGATTTATTTCTTCATGTCTCCAAAAGAATAAACAGATGTAATCTATTAAGCAATATATTTCCTTTAGTATTAAAAAAAAAAGAAAAAAAAAGAAAGAATATAAAGCAAGAGTTGCAGATTTTGTTACTTAGAGATGGATTTTTGAACTAATACTTTGGACCATTCACGGGGTATATTTGTTCCTTAGAGATGGTTAGAATTGTAGATGCAAGAACTCTCCATCTCTCCATGTACGGGGTATATTTGAAAGGAGCTTGCTTTCTTGTTGTATACTTCAGGTGTGTAGGTTGGTTTACCATCCAATATAATAAGATACTTGGCCTCCCTGATCTCTTCAGCAGTTCTTAGTTAAAATGAGAAAAACAGCCGTTTGTGAATTTGCCCCATGTTGTTTAGTTTTATTATATACCATGTTACATGTAGCAGCATTTGGTAATCCAAGGGGCATGCTTTTAATTGGTATCAAATTTTCCAAGTTGATCATCATAGATGCGGTTGAACATAAATGAATTCAACTAGTATATATTTTTCAATATCATAAGCGAGCACAACCAATCTTACACACACATGGTTTTAATCCAAAAAGAGAACAAATTACAAATTTTCAATACACAAACCAAGAAAGCTCCTGGATCTTGTATTTCTAGGAAAACTAAGGAAACTCTCTCACACAACTAAGAAATTAAATAAAAATGGTACTGCTAGACGGAGGGAGTAGAAACCAAAGATAGCAACAGCAAAGAAAATCAATTTGCCTATGGCACTGCTTGCCTTCACACGGAAGAGAGCTCTAAGGTAATCAATTCCAATGAGGTGCCTCTTCTTTAGCTTAACTATCCTTGATATCAAAGTCCAGAGGAAGAGGACAATTCCGCAGACGCAGCAGATTGTAAAGTATATAGTGCTTATAGTACTTAAAGTACCCCTAACATAAAAGGTTGGCATCACAGAATCTATAACAACAAAATAAGCGAAGGCAATACATCCGATTGAAATGCACATCAACCAAACAAGAATTCGGACTTCAGCAAGAGATGGATCATTCACGAAACCACAGATGATCCATAAAATTATAGCCAGAGACACAAAAAATGCAACCAAGTTAGTAGCCATGTAAACCACGTACTTATCCGGGTCTCTGTAAGCCATTATAGGGTATCCAGCGTAGCGCATTAGATAAGGGAAAGAACCATTAACGCCATCGCTATTATTGTAAAATGAAACAATATTAGCAAACTCAGAATCTTCCAAAATCAAACCTTGATCCGCCATTTGGTAATCTCTATTGTGATCTGGTTCATTAACTTCATTAGTAATAATATCCCTCAGCTCGGTGACAAATTTTTTGACCTTAATTGAGCGACCCGTACTAGAATTCATATGCAATTTAATTGGACGACCAGTACTAGAATTCAAATGCAAGTGTTTGTTTATGTAATCATCCAAATCCATAGCCATACGGGTGCGAAACATACGATCAAGATAATAAGTAAAAGTAACAGGTTCATTACCAGAGTCAACTTTATCGTCATCTTGTAAAATCCCCCCTGGTGGATTTATTGCAGCTTGAAAAGCTATTCCTGCTATCAATGTAGCCACCACCAGCAACGCGTTCACCCTCTCTTTCCACCATTCATGGTCATTGCCAATTTCAGATGAATTTTTATTCTTATGCGTCTTACGGCGTCCAAGGTAATCATAAAAACCAATTTCTAGATCATTCTTTTCAGCTTGCGGTAACATACTCATGGCTTTGAAGTTGTTATTATTTACTGCATTTACTTCTATTCTTATCTTGTTATTCTTTAGTAAATACTTTACAATCTGCAGACACAATTTAGTTAATCATTTTCCAAAACACATATATGTAATTTTATGTTGAGTTAACTTAAATATACCTTCATGTTCCGCGTTGCTGCAGCTAGGTGCAAGACTGTGTTTCCATCATTGTCCGTGGAGTTGATAGATATAGAATTCGGGTATGGTGGTTGCGCAGGCACCAAGTAGCGTACCAATAGCCTAAGAGTCTTCAAATTAGCGTCACTTTTTACACAAAAGTGTAGTATAGTATCACCATTTTGTTGATTCTTTAGGTGAATTGCTTCGGGTAGTCCTTCTTCCATAAGTACTTCGATGATCTCCACTCGATTCTTCATAGCTGCTAGATGTAGAGGTGTCCTTCCATCTTGATCTTGCACTAGACAAGCAGCAGGTCTGGCCTTTAGCAACAATTTCACCATCTGAAGACTTGTTCTCGCAGAAGCAAGGTGAAGTGGAGTAAATCCTTGTGTATCTTCTTTTAATGCAAGATCAGGTTTTAAAGATACTATTTTTTTGGCAAATTCAATGTCACCGCGCATTACTGCTTTGTGTAACGGAGTTCTACAAAAACTAGTAAAAACTTCATCTAGATTATCGAGGCGTGAATCTTTGCTAGAAAATTTCTTTCGGCAGTAAACAAGAACTTTCTCCATTTTTCAACTTCTGTTTCTGTCTAATGAATTTGCAATGTAAGTATCTATTAAATTAGAGAAATCCGGTTAATTGCCCAAATATTTTTAAAACATGGTTTTAATGCACGGGTAAAAATTAGTATGGCTAAAATGGACACAAAAAAAAATACCAAGAATGAATTTGGATGCATCCCGATGTAAATTAAAAATAAAAAAAAATATTTGAAAATAGGTAGGATGAAACTGTTTACATCCTGACAATTTTTACATTCTCATCCATTTAAACAGTATCAAATTTTAAATGTCTTTTTCACCCAGAAATTATCGTTATTGGGTTAATTAACCAATTTTGTGATTATAAATATCTATTAGTGAAAGACTTGTAGAAAACCGAGTACTAGAATTATGTGGCCGTAGTTCAATTATTTGTCCAGCTAAATTTCAACTGTATGCTTTTAATGTAGAGCAATAATTCAGTGATACGGTGTACCTGATTACAACTGATAATAACTCAGGATTTAATTTTTATGTATTAGTAGAAATACCAGAAGAGGCCCTACCTCTTGATTATAACCCTGGTTTTGGCACGGCATTGTTGGCAATGTGGATAGCCGCAGAAGTTGCAGGATCGTTGGCATACTTGCATGTTGAAGCTATTATATTTATACCCATAATTCATAGAGACGTCAAATCCAGCAACATACTTGGAATTACAACGCAAAAGTTGCAGATTTAGGAGATTAATTTAAGACGAATTCCGACAGATCACACTCAGTTAAGCACACTTGTCCAGGGAACATTAATTAGGGAGAAAAGATACAAATCTGTAAAGTTATTTCTTTTCTTCAATAAAAACCGGCAGGTTGTTTGCTATTCTCGACAGTAGTTTGCTGAGGAATGATAACAAACGGATCAGTAGTGTACATGGACATCAACAGATCCAACACATGGCTGAACTAGCGCAAAAATGCTTAAGAACGACTGGAGAAAAGAGACCTACAGCGAAAAAATATAGCAATGGCGCTGCATGGATTGATGAGGGACGTTAACATTTAGAACCCATTCAGATGATTTTGCCTCAGCACGATATCATATTCTTGCGCCTACTGGTCACGACACTTTGGCGTACTTCCCAGGGCTTTCTTTTTTTAAGCTCAAGTACGAAAGCGGTTTGTGTTAAAGTATATAGTACCACACAATTAGCCTAAGAATTCCATTGGTAGTATTTTAAGTTTTTGCTGGCGATACTTGAGTGCCAATTGCAGTGGTTGGTGGCCCAATTGGTCTTTGTCTATGATTAAGCCCGGCCGGCAGCCCATCGCAAAACCGCATTGTTACCTACGCTGAAGGGAGCGGGGAATGAGATGCGGGCGGTAGCCCCTAATCATCTACGGTGTAAAGTTTATAAATTTTTTCTCCGATGATGTATGTTAAATTAGCGTCTTAGGTAGGGGTGCACAACGGGTAGGGTGGGTAGGATATGGCCTATTTCGCCACCCTACCCGCTGAATAGCGGGTAAGAAATTTTTACCCGCCATCCTACCCGCCAATAAACGGGTAAGATCCTACCCGACCCATCAATTGGCGGGTCGGATAGGATAGGGTGGCGGGTATAACCTTTTTTTTTTTTTTTTTTTTTTTCTTCTTTCTATTTTCTGGACTGGTAACATTTGCAACCCCACTCAATGTTTTGTACAAACATGATAGAGGAATGTCACAAACACAAAATACATTTTCAAATTCACAGAGACAGGTTCATGAACACATTTGCAACAGGTTGTTGCCCAACAGCATCAGCAGTCCCGAAATCAAAATCAGTTTGTATTTCAGCAGCAGTTTCAACATCCGGGTATGACGAAACATAGAGGAAATATTCAAACTCATTCAATGCACCTACACGATCCATAACAGCAGCAGCATAATCTAATGCAGCCAATTCAGACGTCATCAAGTCAACAGCAAACACAATCTCCAATGGTACAATCATCTACACAAACTGGGGTCGTACAAAACCAACAATCTTCTGCTCTTCAGCAACATTCACAGTCATTTAATTGGCAACAACAATCGCAACGTTCTTTACACGAACAACAAACTTCAATGGCTCAACCAATCATGCTCTCATCTCAGCAGAAACAACAGCTAATTGGGAAACAAACAGATAACATGAACTTTCAACATAATCAGCTTTTTGGGCAACCAAACAGTACAATGGAACTGCAGAAACATCAACGACAGAAGTGGCTTGGACAACAAACTAATTCTTCAAGTGTGCAACATCAACAGCAGGTAGGCCATCATGCAGTGCTTTAGTTTTGGTTGTGTAATTCGATTTTAAAAGTCAGAACACCTTAAAAATGAAAATTTGGAATACCGAATGAGTGGCAAAATTTTCATGCACATTGATAACGGAAGGTTATAATAACAGTTTTAAATGGCAATCATAACTGGGAAGGTAATAATAACACTCAGTGGCACAGAATCATGGCATTTGGAATATGAATGTGATAAAATATAATAAGTAAATACCAAGTCATTGATCTGCAACTGATCCAGAACATTACTATACTAACACATACCTTATTCTTCATGTTTATTCTTTAATCGTCATCTACGATGATGGAATAACCACTTAGATCACCAAATAGATCTGAAACACATCAAAATTCAGTCAAATCTCAATAACCATTGGCAGCAAAATCACTCAAACTCAAATTTCCCACCAAAATCAAGCAAACAGGACTACAAATTTGATCCACTTAACCTAATCTACAATCATGGAATCTGTTTCTGTAAAATACAACATAAAGATAAATTCAACAGAAGCAAGTTTTATACCTGACTCGACAGCGTCATCCTCGTCCATCCCAGCTCCGAAAGTAGAAGGATCCATGTCAATTGGGGTACGCAACCAGTTTTGTAATAAAATCAAGGCCTCTACTGTCCTGGGCCTTAAAGAACTTCGAAAATGACCAAGTATTCGCTTTCCAGTACTGAAAGCGGATTCAGAAGCAACAGATGAGATAGGGATAGCAAGTACATCTCTTGTTATGAGTGACAGAATGTCAAACCTAGCAGCATTGATTTTCCACCAAACCAATATATCAAATTTAAAACCTTCTTTGTCTTTAGTTGGTGAGTAAATTGGCTCCGCCAAGTATCTTTCCACCTCTGATTTTTCATAATCTTCCAATGTAGACAGCTGGATTTTACGTGCATCTCTATGAGCCTTATGCTTTTTCTTTCTAGTTAAAATAAAACACGAACTCCCTTGACTAGAACTAACACTAGTTTCACCTACAGACTCTGATAAGGCTAACACACTTCCCACAACTGAATATTCTGATTTATATGCTGCATATAAGTCATCAAAATCTTCTCTCACTTTCTCTACCCAATTTTTTACTAGTCTTTGTTTCTGCGCAGGATTATCATGCACAATCAAGTCTTCTATTATTACAACCAATCCACGTTCTTTTTCCCTTGGATCAAGAAGAACAACAATAAACAACAAAGCATTCATTTTCTTGTAATCTCCCTAATACTTATTGCATTTCAACATCATTTTTTCACCCATATGGCTTAAAAAGGCATCGTCATCAGTATTTTGCCAATCATGTAATTCTCCACGAACATCACTAAGTTCTTCCAAAAAAGTATGTGAAGTGACATACGTAGATGCAGAGAACTCAACGGTGTCTTCATAAAATACCTGTACAAACAATACAAATTGTTATCTAAATAATTTGTAAAAGCATTTGTGGCCATAAATTTGAAGAACAATGCCCAGTAAGACATATCCATACATGCAACAAATAGGTAGAGCCACCTGCGCTGGCAAGTTTAAACCTCTACTAACTTATGCAAACAATAATTCACCACTTTAATTTGGAAGTACAAATGCAAACCATTACAGTAAAGAATATATTCCTAAATCAGAAACAATAAATTTTCAGAAAAGCAATAAAAAGGTATAAAGGGGTGAAATAACTAAACCATGCATCAATATCACTATGCAACATAAAATTGCAGATCTTATTTCATTTTTTGGTTAAATTGTATCAACATATTCAAAATCTAGCACATTAACAATGAAATTTTAATTAAATTATCACAGTTAATAGAATTGATATACCTTGAAGACATACATAAAGATGTAACAGATCTGAGATCAATGCTATGATTTGGTTGAGGCATACAAACAAACACTTAAACTGCCATGATATATTACGGGACCCAACAGTAAAATTTCCCCTGACCATCTCCAAAAAGATTCAAATCCTAGCAGGGAAAATGATGCAACATATCCATACATGCAACAAATAGGTAGAGCCACCTGTGCTGGCAAGTTTAAAACAAAAAAAAAACTGTCTTGGCAAGTCTGACAGAGCATCAAGTGTTCGAATTTGTGGAAAAAGTAGATGCAGGAAGATAACAAAGAGAGAGAGTATGGTCCAAAGCAATTTTGCAGTTATCATGCTTTTATGTCTCTAATAAGTTCAAGAGTACTAAATTCTAATTAAAAGAATTGAAATGGTTCAGTTTATAACATAACATAACATAACATAACATTCTGACCTTGTTTTATCATGCAATCAGTTCTAAAATGATTGAGAAAGAAGCTTAAAATACCTGCAGAAACTGAACTAGCACTCAAGCATTAGACCAATCATACTTTTCGGGAGCATGCACTCGAGGCTTTTTTTTCTTTCCTTTTCTCCGACAAGCTAATGGTTCTTCGGGAGCATCCGAATCAGATGAACTAGATTCTAGTTCATCAGGAACGTCTGTACTATCAATATAATCAATATCAGCACCCATTGTTGGTTCATCAGGAATATCGAAAATAAACCTATCACGAAATGCTTTGTTGGTTCACATTTTTTCCTTAAATGACTTTCCTAGAAATGTTATCAAGAAAAACTAATATTTTCGAAGAACAAGCGACAAAGGAAAAACATTTAAATAGTCTAAGGTTACCCAGAAGAGTTACACAAAAATAACAAAGCGACAAAGGAAAAACATTTTATTTGCGGATGCATTATCGAGAGTGATGGTGAACACTCTCTCAAGTCCATTTTCTACCCACCCTTCTTAGCTACATGCAGAGACAATAGAGTACTTAAGATTAAGAGATAATCATTCATATCTTACCACAGAAGGCAATACAAGTGAAAAAGCTTTAGCCCCCTGTAACTTCCATTTAATAGATATAGATAATTTCCTGGCATGAAAAAGGAGAGCACAATCAAGGACTAATCAGATTGCATCATTTTCACTAGAAACAACTGGAAATGTTAGTTACATCCATAAACTATATTTACAGTTGAATTTCAGGTACTTTTTAACAATTTTTCTCATCAACCACTATTCCAAAGGATCCATAAGTAATTACTAGAAAGAGTAAGATACAATATCATCAGTAGACATCCTATATCATCAGTAGTAGTCTTATATTGTTTTCACATCAGACAGTTCAGTTTTATAGGATATTTTTCTTTATTGTCATTGATGAATTAAACTCATATGAGTTGAAACTATGTTGATCAAAAAAAGTAACCCCTCAATCCCAGAACCGTAAGCTTACTCATAGTTGGGGATTACCTAATAATAAATTAGAAGATCACTAACTAAATTAAAATCAACTTTTAGTAAACCCCAAAAATCAATTTAGAAAAACCTAGAAATTACTTCAAATAACTTCACAATTAACTTCGAATCAGAAAGAAACCAACCTTTGATGAATTTGGAATTGTACTTCAACTCGAGATCATATCCTGTAACATGCATGAAATCGTAAAACCCTAAAAAAAAATCAATCAATTTAACGTAAAAAAATAAAATGAAACAAAATCAACTTTGCAGTTAGATCTTACCTTGAACCAATTGATTAAAGGGTTTTAAACAAGACCCTGAAAGATGAACATGAGATCGAGAAAAGTAAGGTAGAGGAGAAATAGATTTGAGAAAAGAGATAGGGAGAGGACGATGAATGATTTGTGACAGTGAGTTTTGATCTTTGATGTGAGAGTGAGGTTCCTCTTTGATTTCTATCTTGGATTTCTAATTATTGATGGAATAAACAGGGTTTCAATCTAGGGTTCTCGGAGGTGTGTAAAGGGACTGAGGGAGAACAGGAGAATACGAAGAGGCGAAAGAAACTGAATTTAGTTTTTAGGAAAAAACCTAAAATCTAGTGTTGAGTTGATTAATAAAAAACCAACGGCAGAGATGATCAATGAGAGAAAGATCAACGGCTACTATAAGCTGTTATATAAATCGGCGGGTAGGCGGGTAGGGTAGGATAATTTGGAGCTTTACCCATCACCCTATCCATCAAACAGCGGGTAAGAAATCTTTACCTGTCACCCTACCAATCAAACGGCGGGTAGGATAGGATACGGGTAAATCAGTGGCGAGTAGGGTAGAAATGGCGGGTATGGGTAGGGTATGTGCACCCCTAGTCTTAGGTAGTTCAGGTTTTAAAAATCGACTCATTGTAATTGGTTTTGTAAAGTTTTCAAACTTTTTCTTGGATGATGTATGTTAAATTAGCGTCTTAGGTAGTTCAGGTTTTAAAACTCGACTCATTGTAATTGGTTTTGTAAAGTTTTCAGACTTTTTCAAGGGAATCAATGTTTTAAAACTCGACTCATTTGAGTTAAATAAAAATAAAATAGGCATGGACGAGCCTGATTCAAGGGAATCAATGTTTTACAGGTTTTGAGTAGATAAAGACTACCCATATCATGGTACGATTGAGTCCTAATTATTTTAGTTATTTCCAAAAAAAATAGATTTGGACAAAGTTGTGAAAAACCAACACCCACTTAAAAAAAAGAAGGTTTTGTGCTGATTCGATCAGAATGGCATGACACAAACTATTTGTGTTGATAAAGATTTGCATAGCAAGAATCATTTGATTCAGTATCATCTAAGTTAAAATTAAGTTAATAAGATTTAAAAAAGCAAGACAAAAATAAATATCCACTTATAAACTATTGTGTTGGGAAGGACCAATATGACATGGAGAAAAAGGATCTTTTGATGCAATTTCCTTTTAATCTTGAATAAACCTTATGGGTTCCTGTTAACAGGGTGTTTGTTTATTGTTGATGTATGGATTTTAGTCGACACGTGTCAAATGTCAAACAATTCACTTTTTAGTTTGAGTAAGACCTGACGTGCGACCTGACCTCTGACTCAGACTCGTTTAAATCATGGGATCAAACCAACGACTCGCATATTTTTGAGACAGATGATCAAAAAATAAACACATTGAGTCAAATCCAGATGAGTTGGGTGATTTCAATCAGATCCAGGCAAGTCGGATCACAAAAATAATGGCGTAAGACTTTGATTCCATCAAACTTCCGAATGTCTTCAGGTGCACCAATCTTAAGAAAAGTTATATGGTTCTAAAAATCCAAGGGTAAACTACCAGCTAATGATATCAAAAGCTTGTGATATGTCAAATTTAAAACCAACATTACCAAACTTTCTTTTAATTTCAAACTCATTAATTATCTCAGAAGACAGACTAGTATACACATCATGAACCATTTAAGTATGGATACTGGATAGTCCGAGTCCGATCCCGATAAATCATATCCGAACGAGTCAAATAAAAATGATATTAATTTTATGTCATGATATAAATTTGAGTCAGATTTTGAGATAAAATCAATTAATTATCAATTATCCATGTATCTCATCAGTGGAGTATTCTCAAAGTGTGATAAAAATTACACAATTTGGAGATAAAAATGATCTAATTTGTGGCACAATTTATCCTTGGATTCCCTTAGAATAAATTAGATCTGGACGGGTCAGTTTCAGATAAGTCAGTGAAAAACTAGCACCAAAAATAAAACAGAGTATGCGTCTAATAAAACAGAGTATGCGTCTAATTCTTCGTTGTAGTATGCGTCTAATAAAACAGAGTATGATTACAAAAATAAAACAGAGTATGTGTCTAATTCTTCGTTGTAGTATACAACACAACTATCGGGAAGGGAACAGGTAGCAAATAGTCTTGCATGCAAACTATGTAGTAGACCGAAACCAAGCAGAAAACTTATCAACAACAACATGTGACCGGGCAATTCCATATTTCGCTTACACATTATATCAAATGACTCCGTGGGTACAAATACCCACTATAATAGGAGGTTTAACATGTTTATAATTCTCATGCTTCATTCAAACAAAAAAAAAAAAAAAAAAAAAAAAAGTAATCCGAGTTAAATCCAGATAAATGATATTCCAACGAATCAAATAATAATGAAATTAATTATAGGTCAAGGTGCAGATTTAAGTTAGCACAACACAACTGTTTTTTGAGATAAAAGTCCATTGACTATCAACAAACGTCATGATATATCTCATCCGTGGCACAGTCTCAAAGCATCATAAAATGTGCATAATTTGGAGCTTCTTTTTTTTTGGTACAAATAATTTGGAGCTAAAAATGGTCTTATTCGTGGCACAGTCTCCGTCCATAACTGTGGCCAACACCACTTCCTCCACAAACACCATTCCACCACCCAAGTCATTTGGTGCGTCATAAACATCACTAATGCGTCATTCATAATGTTACCTACTCATATATCCACTCTTAATGCATTTCTTTTACTTTACTTCCAATCTAGCAAAAGTACTCATTAATTCCTCCTACTTATGGAAGACCGACCACATTACGCAAGCTGGGAGACAAAATTTATTGGTCGACCCCAACCAAATTTAATGCGATCTAGACTATATAAACATCGAACTACCTCATTGCATTTGACACTGTCGACTAAGTTAAGGAAAATAGTACCATCCATCAATGGAAGGTGAAAACAAGAGCAAGGTTCTTGTAGTAGGAGGAACAGGATATATTGGCAAGAGAATTGTTAAGGCGAGTTTGAAACAAGGTCACCCAACTTATGTACTCCGGAGACCGGAGATTGGTCTCGATATCGAGAAGCTTCAGATGCTAATGTCTTTCAAGAAAAGAGGTGCTACACTCATTGATGGTTCTTTTTCTGATCATCAAAGCCTTGTTCGTGCAGTTAAACAAGTTGATGTTGTGATTTGTACAATCTCTGGGGTGCATTTTAGATCGCATAATATACTCTTGCAGCTCAAGCTCGTTGATGCGATTAAAGAAGCAGGGAATGTTAAGGTATGGCATATGTTTAATTTTAATCAATTTTTTACAGTACTTCCATTTTCGAACGATGATATCAACGTTAATTAAAATGTCAAGATCTGTATTCAAATCTTGTTTGTATCTGAATAAAACTAGAAAAATGGAAATTTAGCTTAATCTAGGTGCATGCTATGCCTATTAATAGTGAACAGTTCATTTATTTGCAGGTTACCCACTGGAATTTTTCTTTTAGATCATAGAAAAGTTTTTTTATACCTATTTTTTTATCAGATCTTTGCTCGAACTTGTAACCGGAGTTCCTCGGTCAATCTTATAAAGAGACATAAAAATGTCCATTGTTTTCAATAATGGGGCTATGAAAATGCACTTTAGTCTCACCTACTTTCAGTTAGTCTTGGTTGTTGAGATTCACCAACTAGTTAACTAATACTGACATGCTAATTTTGTCATGCTGAAATCACTTAGCGTTAACCTTCTGAATTCTGTTCAACACCTGTAGGATTTTTTTTTTTTTGCTAGTTCTGACAAATTTTCGGGTAAATTTCTGTTATATGACTGCTGAGTACCATTTTCCATGTAATGTTGCGCGCAGCGGTTTCTTCCGTCAGAGTTTGGAATGGATCCAGCACAAATGGGACACGCATTGGAACCAGGAAGAGTAACATTTGATGAGAAAATGACAGTGCGAAATGCCATCCATGAAGCTGGAATCCCTTTCACATATGTCTCTGCCAACTGCTTTGGTGGTTACTTCGTCGGTAACCTTTCTCAAATGGGTTCACGAACCCCTCCCATGGATGATAAGGTCTCCTTATACGGAGACGGGAACGTAAAAGGTATGATTTTAGCACCAGAGAACGCATATTTTGCACGAATCTTCGTTTCTTTGCATATACACAATGCATGTGTGATGATCTTGTACGTGTTCGTTTACTGATCAGCCATTTTCTTGGATGAGGATGACATTGCGACATACACCATTAAGACGATAGATGACCCGCGTACCCTAAACAAGACTTTATACTTAAGGCCACCACAGAACATCCTGTCTCAGAAAGAGTTGGTTGGTATATGGGAGAAACTCATAGGAAAGGAACTAATCAAGACTAGCATCAGTGAAGAAGACTTCTTAGCTAGCATGAAAGGTACCTCAAACTCACTACTACTACAACCACAATTACTCAATGCTGCAATTGTTGAATATTGCAACCCAATGCTAATACTTTAACTTTAAGTCTAACTTAATTTGGATATTGTGAACAGGAATGGATTTTGTTGGACAAGTTGGCGTAGGTCATTTCTACCACATTTTCTATGAAGGGTGCTTAACCAATTTTGAAGTCGAGTTAGAAGCTTCAAGTTTATATCCAGATGTTGAATACACTCGAGTCGTTGATTACCTCATACGTTACATGTAGTGGGATAATCATGAGTATGAGTAATAAGTTGGGGATGGCATCCGATCAGGAGCCTCATATTGTAGGCTTATTTGTATTCTAAATAAGACGAAAGGGAAGCATTTCCTTATTCTATAATAAAGAACTCCCCTCACATTTGTGCTTATAATTTCAGACTTGGCAGATGTAACCCTAACATTTGAGTGAAAAGAGATTGTTCTCATAAATGGTTAATGACCTAAGATGCGCAACTTGGTCATAAAAAACAACTTATGGAAGAGTGCATCTAAACAGCCTTTCAGTTGATAGATATATCCGATCCGGCATATTCATCGTCCTAAAATCATTTATCTCAACAAATGACGGGCCATGACATCTAGGCCTTTTAGAGCACCTGACTGACCCGTACGGCCTTAGTTAGCAATTACGGGTATTTATTTTGAATGATGTTTTGGGGACTACCCCAAAAAGGTGGGGGACTACTTTGTTATATGAATGTCCACCCTAAATTTTAAGGGGTGACCTAAAAGATTAGGGAAGACTAATCTTCCCTTATCCTAATTAAGGTTATAACTAATCCTAATAACCCACTAATATAACCATTACCCACTAATCTAACCCCCTAAATAAAAGCCACCCCTTAAATAAAAGCCTAAAAACAGTTTTAATTTTTTTTTTTTCTTCTTCTTCCTCTTCTTCTTCTTCTTCTCCTCTTCATCGTCGAATCGAAAAAAATTCATCGTCGATTAATCAATTTTAAAAAAACAATGCGTTCTACGCAGACACCAAGAATTCCCGGATTGAGTCTGGGTCTGGCTAGCATAGCGAATCTCCCAAATCAATTTGAAGTTGATAAACAACTTCAAGCAAAGTTGGGAGACGAAGTGAAGCATCCAACATCCACCAACAAGTCCAATTCGATTAAAATGAAAATCCGCTGGTAATTTCCTTCATACCCATTCCTTTGAATCGTTTTTTGTTGAAGAAATCGATTAGAAATCATCAAAAACCACTGAAAATGGTCGTTACAGTAAAGATTTCGGTTAGGAGAAATTTAGAAAACCCTAGATTTTGGTAACCGAACTCTCAATATGAAGAACAGTTCGGAAAATTAGGAGATTTTTGGTACCTCGCAAAAAATATAACGTAACCGAACTCCTATTTTATATGTAGTTCGGTAACCTCGCAAAAAAAAATGGTAACCGAACTCCTATTTTATATGAAAAATTGGAGTTCGGTTTAGTCGATAAATTTATATAGGTAACCGAACTTTGATAAAATATATTTCGGTTAATTCGCAGTTTCTATGTGGTAACCGAACTTTGATCTGTCAACACCAAACTTGTAGTTCGGTGACTTCGCAACTTATACCAGATAACCGAACTTTAGTCTGTTAACATTTTGTGTTTGATGTAATCACATGTTCAATTTTATTTGATAAGACAATATTCTATTTAGCTAATAATGTGGTTTCCATTCATTAGGAACAAAGGAAAAAAATTCTAATCCCCACCTAGACGAAGATTTGAGAACTCCCACCCCTCGCGGTAAAATACATTTGGATTTCCGAAACCATGGTACTAAAAATGCTAAACATGGAGGGGGATCGTTCCAGGAAGTCAATCAAGAGGTGATGGATAATACAATTGATAATGCTATTGAAGAAGAGAATGATGATGAAGAAGAGCAAGGAAATGAAGAGCAAGGAAATGAAGAGGTTGAACAACAAAGAGAACACGTTAAAAATGTAGAGGAAGAAGAAAAAGGACAGGGCAAAGGAGGAGGAGGACAAGAGGAAGAGAAGGATGAGGAGGGAGAGGAAGAAGAGGAGGAAGGGGAGGGAGAGGATGAAGAGGAAGAAGAGGAGGGAGAGGAGGAAGAGGAGGCATAGGAAGAAGACCAAGAAATTGTTTCTGTTAAATAGAAAAAGAAGCCGAAGCCGCATTGTGATAGATACTCACACATTCCTCCTGATAATTTGTGTTTGCCACCAGTGAACCCAACTTATGGTACTCCTAATGATCGAGGGGCCACCTTGTTTGGCTACAAACACTCATGGGCTGGGAGGATCTATGCGACAAAGGTATTCTTTAAGTTTATTCTTAACTATTAAAACGTTTTTTTTTGTGACATATTTCGTCAAGTATTAATAATGTTATGTTATTTTTGTAGGATCATAATGATGCAGTTCGTCTTATTCGTCGTCAAAAAGCGTCCAAATGGGATCTTTCTTTGGAGTGTGACGAGTTTCAAGCAAAGGTTAAAGAGTGTGTGTTATGGAGAGCTATTGAGTACGCACATGAGGATTTTGACGTTGTTGTCGTAACCGCATTTGTCGAGAGGTATTATCCCGAGATATATACAATGCATCTTCCATTTGACGAGATGGGAATTACTCCGGATGATTGCTCGAGAATCACCGGCTTACCAGTAGAAGGTAAATGTCTTAGAGAAGGCTATAACCCCTCGATGCATTATGAAGCTCTTGAAGAATTGGCTCTAAAATGTCTAGGATGGGATGCAAGAAAGGCTCAATGTGAGTTTAGACGTTCTGTGAGGTCCCCTAAACGTGGCGATGAGTATAATCCAAGAGAGACAAATGGAGCCTTGAAGAAGATGTTGAAAAAATTCAAGTTGTTAAAGTTGAAGGAAGCATTTGAAGGGACAAGAAAGAATGTGGAGAAAGGAAAGTTGGTGATGGACCAAGAGACCCTTAGGCATCATGTCACCGCTTATTGGTTATATCAGCTAGGAACCGTCATTTTCCCCGACACTTCTGGAAATAGGGTGGATGCACATTATCTACAGATTTTGGAGAATCTCGATGAGATTAACAAATACTCTTGGGCCACTGGGGTGCTTGCTTTTGTTCTAGGAGATTGGCTAGGTGATGTGATTTCAACTTTGTTGTAGTAGTGGTAAATAGGATTCGAACTCTAAGACTAGTGAAGATTCGAGTTTTTAAATTTAATAAAAATATACAATAATATTACAATTGGTGCAAGAGGTACTGGGACTAAGGATTTAGCCAATCTTCATAACATAAGGTTCACTTATTTATTCTCAACAATTTTAGCTCAAGAAATATAAACATGGACTCTATTTTTTTTTGCCAAGGTAGATTCTCAAAACATTGATTGTAAATGTTAAGCATGGGACATCAAATCACCTAAGCTAAGCATGACCCATCTAATCAAATGACAACCAATTTAATCAAATCATATTTCAATTAATTTTAATGCAAAAGTCATAAAAAGAATAAAAATAAATTTACCCATGTATGAAGTTCGGCCTCCTCCGTCATCCCAGTGTTGGGGTTTAACTCATCATGTCGAAAACACACTCAAAATATGTATTCATGGCTCAAAAAGTGTTTACAAGAAGAGAAAATAATGAAACAGGAAATCTGCAACAGCAGAGGTGCGTTACAGACCAACTGTTTCAACTCTCAACTGTTATGATGAAGATAATTGTTACAAATCTGAAGATAAATGTTGCAGAAGAGGATGAAGAAGCTGTTACAATGAAAATAAATGTTGCAAACCAGTTGAAGAAACTGTTAGAACGAAGATAAATGTTGCAAAACAGTTGAAGAAACTGTTACAACCAGTTGAAGAAACCGTCGCTGTTTCCCTGTTCTTCACGAGCAGCAGCAGCAGCAACAACAGAGTTCTGAAAACTCTTGATTCACGCCTCCTGAGCTCTCCTATCGATACCAAACTCTCGACACCCCTTCCTTGTACCTTTAGAAATCTATTTATACTCCTAATCCTCCTTTAATCCGGCCATATCTCCCAAATAATCTTCATTTATCAATATTATTCTCCACGGCCAAAATTTCCATTTGTTGATCTTCCACGCGTTCTCAGCTGTCAACCTTCGTTATTTATCTTCTTCACGAATCTCTGTAGTGCAACACACTCGAAACTCATGCATTACACGCCTTAAACTCGTGTCAAATTCACTTGAACCCGTGAAAACTTGTGTCCACTGTTTTGGATTGAAACACGTTATTAAGCCAAATTTGATCGAAAAAAACACCCATACCACTGAGTTTTAGGGATTGAATCTCACTAAATCACGTCCAAACATCCGATTGAAATTCTGCCAGTGAAAAAAATATTTTCCCGCCAAAAATATTTTTTTTAATTTGAGAAGAACATGTCCTCCCCCTAATCCTGCATGGGTGTCCCTCTAGCACTTGTCTTATGGGGTGCAAATAGTAATTTTTTTGGGCTTAGATAGTAATTTTTCCGGGGTTCCTCCGACACATTTTTGGGGTGCTTCCGGTGCATTTCTGGGGTGCCTTTAGTACTCTATCTTGGGGTGTAAAACACTACTTTTCGAGCCAGTTTCGCCGCAAGAGCTTATTTCTCTAAAAATACCTACAAAGACATAAAATAACAAAATAAATACAAAATCGAACACTAACAATATATACAATTGAGACATATTAGACGCAATAATGCGTCTATCACTAGGGAAAAGAAACCTTACCCTATGACGAACCTACAGCAGGAAAATGGTTGTTTTTGGACGCACAAAAGAAGTCTAAAGAAAAGCAATTGACTTCGTTGAGGGAGAAATTGGATAAACTTACGGTGAACGATGTGGTATTTCACCCATACGCCGTACCCGATGATGTATCTGTAGATGAAGAAGATCTGAATGCTTTCTCTACTGTCTCGGCTTACTATGGACCAATTTGGTATCTTAATGGCTACGCAATATATAATCCAAGGAGAATACTAAGACAACTTTGTTGTGTCCAAATGGATCCCGACGTGGAGAATGAAAATTTCAATTTTGTGGTTCAAGGAACAAAGAACACCGAGAAATATTTTGTTCCAAAACATGAACCAACTCCTACGGTAGGACATTGGAATGCACTTCGTAACTACTACCTACCTTTAGGTGATTGTGTACCTTGTGATGAAGATGTGAATGCACGTGATGAAGATTATATGGTGTTTTATCAAGAAATTAGTTATCCTTTTGTGATAAATAGAGAACAACAAGCTAAGACTGATAAGGCGAAGGGGAAGGCAAAGGAGAGGGAGGCTAAGAGAGGTCATAAGTAGATGCCTATTTGTGGAGAAGAAGCTAAAATGTTATGGGATAATGTGGTAAGTAAATGTATTCTCTTATACTTCCTTGTTCTTTGAAAGTATTGAAAATATATTTACTTATGCTTTAAATTGGAATCAGGTGAACAAGGTTATGAAATTGTTGAAGAAATGGATGGCTAAAATCCGCAGTGGACAGCCGATGTCGACTAAGGAACAAACCTACTACTACGGTAAGTGGGAGGGTCTTATAACTAGAAGAATGATGGAGCCAAGTAGGTCTAAGCAATTGAAGAGGGGTCGACAACAAGGAGAATGTTCAAGTCGCGTCGTGGAGGAAACCGGTCGAGTAGATGACCTCAAGTGATGAGGAAGTTCAACCTAAAACTCGTGGTAAACAAGGAAGTGGTAAAAGAGTTCGTCGTGGTGGTCGTTAGTGATTTCGTATGGTTTTAGTTTAAAAATACATCTTAATTATGGATTTCGTATAGTTTAATTTCGTACGTTTGTGTGTTTTAAACAATTAGTAAAGGATTTCGTAGTTTGGTATGTATAACAATTTTTATATTTGTTTTAGAACCTTGTTTGTGTTTTTAATTTTAATTGGGTTTGTGTTTTCAATTTTATATGGAAGAAATTTTGAATACAGGATGTATTTCGGCAACCTGAAATTTAAACAAAGCTAACCGAACTTAAAGTTCGGTAACCTGTGACTAATTAATGGTCACCAAACTGATTTTTCGGCGAACAGCTAAATACTACAAGGTTGCCGAAGATAGAGTTCGGTTACCTCGCAACATTTGCACTGGTCGTCGAACTCTTCTCTGAAGACTCAAATAAAACAGCTAAATCCTACCAGTTTGTGACTGAGATTTCAGGTAAAAAGTTCGGTTACCTAAATTTCTAGCTTGTAACCGAACTTTCTAGTTCGGTTAGCTAAGTATAATATCAATGGTTGTCAAAACTGTCTCTGAAGACTCAAATAAAACATGTGTTCGGCAACCTGTATTTTTTGCGCAGGTAACCGGACTTAATTTCGGTTACCTGCACAATCATATGTGCTTACCGAACTATTATCTGTCAACTCAATAAAATACTAGCATTAATTCAATAATAAATACCACACTTCAAAAAATATAGTATTACATTGATAAGCATAGTTAGTTCCATTACATGTGTCATTTAATCATCATCAAGTGAAATTCGAGCTTTATGTACAATTTCGTCTGATTTCGACAAAGCTTTCCACATCTCCATGTTATGCTCATACATAATACACCAACCCAACATTATATTGGAGTTAAAGGCAGGCCAATAAGAGTTTCCGGATATTGGAGGCAGTGGACAATCGGGTTTTAAACGAAGGCCTATAAAGTGGTTGTTGTTAGTCAATGCCATCACACATCTCCTTCGTTTGAGTTTCGACACATACAGTTGTTTTCGGGGTGAAGGTGAAACTAGCATACTTTGAGAAATAATGAACCACACAATTAAATGCCTTGGAGATTAAGTGTCCACATATCGGTATGCTCATCCAATAATCCCTTGTGATCGGATGGCCCCCATGAAGACGACGTTCATACTTAACAAATTGCTCAGTGAGACTACCCACCCCATCGCACAACATTGTCTTGTAAAATGCCGGATTCTCTTTTAGTTTGGACAACAACCTTTGCCTTATATGAGTGATTGCACACCCATTATTTAGCTTGGCACCTTCGATGAAAGGCCCAAGTTGTTGATTGACAACATGAAAACCACAATTACCATCCGGAGGAACGTCGTCGGTAGATATAACGTATTCTCTAATGTATAGAGGTAGCTCATTCAAATAGTCTTTATTTGGACCCTCAAGCTTACCGTCTAGGGAAGATGGTTGGATAGGGCAAATTGGAGACTTAAGCTTCACGTCGCCGGAAGATGGTTGGCTTGGTTGTGATGGACACATCGTACCTTTTTGCTTCAAATCTCGCTCACTTGTTTCTCCTTTCTCCTCAATACTCATACCCCGTTTCTTGGTTTGCTCCAAGTACATTGCTGCGGTATACTCATGGGTCGAAGGATCTCTAGTAAATGGGGTTTGCTCACTTTTCTTCTTACGTAACACCTTTGCATATTCTCGCAGTTGTTTTCTAGTTTCTTTTTGGCTTGGCCTACCTTTGCGTTTGCCTTTTGACGGTTCATAAACATTCTCCGAAGTTTGTGGATATATGATTTTCCTCATGTCATCCAAAAATATTTGTTTTTGGAGCTTGTTCATGCCACGATACATCTCTAGTACGGTTCTACCCATTTCGTTATCACCAAACTCCTCTCCGGTTTCTTCTCCCTTTGGAGGAGGGATGAAACTTAGATGCTTCCAATATGGATCAATGTCGCTTAAAGGGATTACACCATGCTCGTAGTTGATTATCATATGGCGACAAGGGAGTCCCATAGACTTTTTCATGTTACATACACACACCTCATCTCTCTTGGTTTCCCACTTATCAATCAACTCGACTTCTATAATCAACAACTTCATACATTGCTGAGATACGTTGTAATGGATTCCCTTGAAAAATGGGTGGTCGGCATATTTTCCGGTCATTTTGAATATACGGCTTTTTTGGAACTTGTCGCGCTTGAAGTAATTTTTCATAGCATTCCACACGGTTACGAAATTATCAACACAGCCAAAGAGATTCTTCTTCAACCGATGGTGAGCCGACTCTACTAAACTTGTCGCTTGATTTCCCAAGTGTTTATATTGGTTGGTATAGGCATTAAAAAACCTCTCTTTGTATGGTTCCAACCATTGGCGAAGAACATACGATACAACACCGGGAGAATCGGGAGCATCCCAATGGGCGATAAACTCAGCAAGATTTAGATGATACTCTTCCTCGGTAAGAGACCAACAAAATGATTCCCATTCATCGTTGAAAGCAACCCATTTAGCGTAATTTAGATCGTATTGTTTTTCAACTTCCTCTTTTGCATCCGCTCGTTCATGTTCCGATAGCATCTTAATCTCTTCATATCCTTTCTTCTTGGGTGGACAAATTATTGGCTTGCACCTATTTATCAAATTACACCATATGGGGAACGTACAAAGCATATTGTGTGCTAATGGAAACACTACCTCTATTGCATTCATCAATTCGACTTCATTGTCGGTGACTATAACCCCGGGAATATCATCACCTCGGAAGATTGCCTTAACTTGTTGTAGTGCCCAAATGTAACTAGGTTCTTGTTCATCCCTTAAAAAATAAAATGCCACGATAAATGCTGACTGCGTCGAAGTACGCCCAACAATATTCAACAATGGCATCTCGTACTTGTTCGTCTTATAAGTACAATCCATTATGAGAACTTCATGAAAGCATTGAGCCAATTATACACTCGTTGGATGCGCAATAAAGGTTGTGTTATCTGTCCGTCCGAATCCACATCCTTTTGAACCGCGTAGTCTTTCTCTTTGGCCAAACAATAATAATTGTTGCATCACTTGTCTATCTCTCAATTCCTTCTTTCTAATTGTCACTATTGCATTTTAAATGGTGGACAAAGATGAGTGGTTATCCTTGTTATCCTCCTTTAGTATTTGGAGCATTTGAATCGGTGAAAGACCCATTTTCCTCATTTTAGCTACCTTGTCCATCTCTTCAGGAGTTAGCTTGGCCGCCATGAAATGTCCTTCAAGATGCTCCGGACGAGGATGGTTATGACAACCTTCCATAATCTTGTAGAGAACCCATCTACCCAATTCTTCGTTGTAATTAAATGCAAGCTTGAATGGGCATTTAATCTTCTTTGAGAAAGTTTTTTTCTTCCTATTTGTCTTTCCTTTATAAACATAACCCTTCGTCTTGTGGTTTTTATCGGGATCACCGCTTCTCTCACAAACCATTTCAAAACGGGTTTTGCTTTCTCTCCCATTCAATACTAAAACGCACATGTCTTTTAGTGCATGTTGTCTAGCCAAACTCTTAGCCTCTAAAGGACTTTTGAATACCAAGTTATTCATGTAGTGATGGGACGTGTCATCGTACAAAATATCAACAGGGGTAGGTTGATTTTCCATTGGTTCTATTGGATCAGATGCAACCTACGAGTAATAGCACAATGTCAATACCAACTAAAAATAAGAAATACTTATATTTTCGGCAATGTAAACATAATATAAGATCCTGCCGAACAAAAAGTTCGGTTATGAAAAAAAAATTGCGATCTTGACGAACTTGTTCTTTGGAAATTTCAATAGTATAGTTCGGCAACATAATTAATACAATCGACTAAACCGAACTATAGAGTCGGTTATCTATTCAATGAAGGTGATTTGCGAGCTTGCTGAACATAAAGTTCGGTAACAAAAGGAATAAACTCGACTAAACCGAACCATTAACTGTATACTCTATAAAATTAATTCGGTAACGTTTTCTGGAAAAAGATAACCGAACTCTCAAAAACCTCCATTAAAACAGAGTTCGGTTACCTGCGTATGCTGAAATGAGTAACCGAACTACACATACAGGAAAGTTCGGCTACCTCTTTTGCAGAATTTCTAACCCAACTAGTGTCACCTAGCCGAAATTTTATCCTGAAATTTTCGATTTGGCCAATTTTTTGCACAATTCAAGCTATATTAACTAAATTTGAGACATACCTGAGTACCCATAACTTCATCTTCTGGTTGTGGCTGATAAAATTCATCATTTGGGTCGTTAGGTTGAGTTTGGGGTAAATAGCTTTCATAATCTAACAAATAACTCATATCTGGATCATTAGAAATATTGACAAATATTTTAGGAGATGAAGGAGGTTCTGATTCTGAGGAGGAGGCATCATCACATGAATCACTCATATCATATTTACTAAACTCAAAATAAGATTTTTTGGGTTCTTCCCTCTTTTTCTTCATCATTTTTTCTTCTTCTTCTTCTTCTCATTCTAACAAAACTATCATATTAATAACTCACTAATCACTAACTAATCACTAATTAATCATTACACTAACACTAACTAATCAATAAACTAACTAATTTAATTACCAAGGGTAAATTTGGTATTAATTTTTTTTTAGATACGGGGTGGCCCAAAACTACTTCAAATGTCCAAACAAAAATGAAAGAGTAGTCCCCCACCTATTTTAAGTAGTCCCCAAAACATCAATCTAGAAAAAAGAAATGAAAAAAGAAAAGAAAAAAAGAACTATTTGGTTCGAGTCGAAGTACTATGTATAGGACAAAGCCCGGACCGGCCCGGAGCGTAACTCTATACACACAGCCCTTGTTTTAAATAACATCCTTCCTTCCCAATTCTATAACCATTTTCACAGAAGAAGTAAACAGAGCCATGGGGAACCCTAATACTAACACCAACTACAGGAAGAAGAGAACACCATCATCTGGCGGCGGCGGTGGTGGCGGTGGCGGGGAAGAAGATCTTCACAGGGCAGCTAGGACAGGAGATATACATGCAGTTCAATCCATAATCGCTTCAAATCCTTTAACTGTTAATTCAAGAGATAAGCACTCTAGAACTCCGTATCCTTTTTCTTCTTCATCATCATTAATGTTGTCTCTTGTGCTTAATTTCTGAAAATATTGTGTTCGATTGATGCTATGTACTTTGGGTAATCGTGAGTTTCTTTTGTTTATTGGAAATTTAGGGTGTAGATTTTAAGCTTAGGGTGTTCGAAGAAACGACTGAATGAGACTTTCTTTCTTTGTGTTTGATTGATTTTCTGAGCTTTGGGTGATTTTGGGGTTTGTTTTGTTTTGTGAAATTTGATAATTTTAGGGTTTTGGGTTTGGTGGGTGAGAGATTTAGGAATTTGTTTGGCTTTTGAAATTACTGGAATTTAGAGGGAAATTTGGTGGAAGATTGAGAATAATGGCGTGGGATTGAGATTTATGCAGTTTGGCTCTTTGTTTTTTGGTTCCTCGAGATGCCAAGAATGTTTCTGCATCATTTCTCATTATTAAGACATGTGCAGCAAGGTATGAATCAGCGTGAACACCTGCAACCTTAGGAGGAGTATGATTGTTAGTATACACATATGCATTAGTTATAGAGTGGAATAAATATTTATAATGAATTGTTGATATTGGATTTGGGATCTTGTGATGAAATTATGCATGCACATCTGTCCTTCCACACCTTCCACATGATCACACTTGCTACTTAGAGGTTGATTTCCTGTTTAAGGTTGATGTCATAGTTGTTATTGGCCCAGCTGAATTACCAGTCTTGAATTTTTTATTGGTTTTGCATAAGTGAGTATTAAGTAGTGTTGAATGGCTATTGATGAAGTTGAGGTTGTAGATTTTAGTACGGTGGATACAAATGTTAGGTTATTCAGTTTTAATTATTGTGTTTGGGCATACGACATTATAAATAAAACATCCGAAAAGCTCATCGAGCCTTCGTTAATGGCTAAGATGCTGTAAGCTGAAACTCGCTATTGTCTCCCCAATCCGTCTGCTCTATGAACCATTCAACTCTTTATTATGTTTGTAGAATGAAGAAACAACTGAATACACATATGGATTCAGTAACATTACCGATGAGTTTTTCCACGAAGGTGGTCCAAGCACTGTTGGCATCGCCTTTAGAGCAAATGGGTTGTGGGCACAATAGCGAGTTTTAACTAAAATTCAGCTTAGCCATAAATGAAGTCTGAATGAGCTCTTCAGATGTTGTATTTTTAATGTCTTAAGCCCAAACACCGTAATTAAAACTGAACAAAATAACATTTGTATCCACCTGATCGAAATTTCAACTTCATCAATAGCCATATTTTCTCTTTTGTAGAGCTTTGAAAAAGAAGAGGAGGTATATAAGTAGTGTTCACCGTGAAGCCTTTAGGTGTTAGAGATCAGTTGATCTGTTCCTTGGACTTGAGCAGAAGTGAATCTTTGATGCAGGAGGTTTAGTTTAAATTTCTTGTTTGAGTGATTTATAAATTCTGAAACTTGTTGGATTGTGAGAAATATTGCTTTATGTTCTGTAAGGAGTGGAACTTGTGTACAGTGTACCAGTAGTCTATTACCTCCCATTATCTAGATACCTTCGTTTGTATCAGATTGAGTGTTTAGCTGGATCTTTATGCTGATAATATTTTGCTTGTAGCACTCGACACCAGAGTTCATGTTTTGTAACTTTTATTTATAATCAACTGGCATGTGACTTTACTCAGTCCTTATGAGTCCACCAGTAAACCCTCGAAGCCAGGATCATGTCATGTCTCTGTTTCATAACTGGAATTAGGATGAAGGCCTTTATGAGTCCACCAGTAAACAACAGATTGTATTTTGCAGTTTGCTAAGTGTATAATAAATGTAAGATATAAAACTAGCCGTAGTTTTCAACATCAACTGGTTCCCGAGTCTATATACTCTGGGCGCTTATTGGAGAAATAGTTTGGTACTATTGTTGGATGTAATTATGAGTGAAACTTACCTGTTAATTACTAGGTTAATGGGTCAAATGTTTTTCGTTTCCTTGACACAACTACTCTGATTTGAGTTTGCATCTAGCTGCGTGGTCTGGACACAATGAGGTGGTGAGTTATCTCTGTAAGAACAAGGCTGATGTTCGTGCTGCTGCCATGGACGACATGGGGGCAATTCACTTTGCTGCTCAAAAGGGTCATCTAGAAGTCGTTCAGACCCTCCTCTCATCGGGTGCTTCGGTAAAATCTTGTAACCGAAAGGGTTTGACACCCCTGCATTATGCTGTTCAAGGTTCTCATAGTGAACTTGCCAAGTATTTAGTAAGAAAACGTTCGAGTTTATCAACTAAGACTAAAGCAGGGAAGACTCCTCTTGATCTGACAAACGACGAAGAGATATGCACGTGCCTTGTAGAGTTGGAGAAATGCTCGAAGGAAGAGAAGAAAGAAGAAACAGATTCAAAGCCGTCAACTGAAGAAAACCCACTAGGTTCGCGGGGGAACAATCAAAATGTCAAAGAGGAGAATGACAAGAAAGATCCAGAGCCATCAACTGAACAAAATTCTCTGCAAACACTAGGTCCTGTTGTTGAAGATGTAACTATGCAGGATGAAAGGCAAGATAATGAGACTGGTAATGTTAAGAGAAAGGTTGATGTAGTTGAGATGACGGGAAAACAATCTGGACTGAAGAAAGCAAAAATTGCACTCAACCATCTTGTAGGTGCTGATGATGATGACGCACAAGAAGAAGAGAATCTGTAAAGAAATTTTCCTTTTGTACCCCGCAGGGGAGTAGTCGTTCAGAAGTTTCAAAAGCAGTTTTCTGATTTCTCATCCTTCACCACTAACATAAATAGTAACTAAGTTTCAATGGCAGAGAATCAGTTGCATGATGAAATGTGATGATTTGCTTGGAAATGCTACTTGTATATTTGAATTTGACATTACTTCTGAAACGTGAGAATTCTGCAACTTTGAATTACTGCATTTGGAATTTTATAAATAGTAAATAAATACCGTCTTATAACTGGATATAGCTGTTAGCATGTTCGTTTTGGTCAGTATTTCTATGGACTATAATTTGTCTTTGGGGCTAGTTGGCCTTAAAGACTCGGTGGATGTAAAAAATCTTCTTACCTTGAAGATCTCTCCTCTATTAGCCAGTGAGAGGCTATAAGCAATTTCATTCCTGTTTGCCCTCAGATGTTTAAAGACTCACGTCTTGATAATCTAGATGAGTCATCAACTGGTTTCCGAACTCCGTTGCACATAGCAGTTATCCCTGGTGACAAAAGATTAGCCAGAGACATTCTATCTTTGGGACCTGATCTTGCATTGAAAGAAGATAGAAGAGGATGGACTACACTTCACCTTGCTTCAGCAAGAGCAAGTCTTAAGATGGTGAAATTGTTGCTAAACGCCGAGCCTAATGCTTGTATGGTTAAAGATAAAGATGAAAGAAGACCTCTACATCTAGCAGCAATGAACAATAGAATTAATATCATGGAAGTATCTTGGCACTCTTTCTTTTCTTTTTATTATATCCTTTGCCTTTTTCAAAAAAAAAAAAATATCATGGAAGTACTAATGGAAGAAGCTCTACCCATTGATCAAAAAAAAGGGAAAAAACAAAAGAAGCTCTACCCGAAGCAATTCGTTTAAAGAATAATCAAAATGGTGAGACCATACTACACTTCTGTGTTAGAAGTAAATGTAGTATGGAGGCTCTGGAGCTATTGGTAGACAAGTTGGCGCTTGAAAGGATTTCAGATCCAGATATTATTATCAACTCAAAGGACTATAATGGGAAAACAGTCTTACAACTTGCTGCAGAAATGGGAAATACTGAGGTACATTTAAAATTTGTCCATTGATTAATGTAAAAATTGTGCTGCTAATTAGTGTATGTATCATAATATCGATTCGCTTAACTGTGTTTGTAGATGGTGCAGTACTTATTGGAGAGTAGTAATTTAAAACTTGAAATAACTGATGCTGACTTTGATAAAGCTTTGGATGCTTTAACACCAGAAAATAAAATTGATCTAGAAACCAGGTTTCTTAAGTATATTGGACACGACAACAAGAAGCATAAGAGTAATACTTCGTCAAAAAATGGTGATAAACATGAACGGTTGAAAGAGACGGTTAATGCATTAATGGTGGTGGCAACATTGATAGCAGGCATCGCCTTTCAAGCTGCAATGAACCCACCTGGGTGTGTGTGTGTGTGTGTGTTTGGCAAGACGATTCTAAAATTGATCCTGGTACTGATCCTGTTACTTTTGCTTATTATCCTTATCATATGTTTGACTCTATAACTGGCGATTTGGATAGTTACATAGAAGACAACTTGCAACATTCTAAACGGGGACAATATTCTAACATTAGAAATTTAGTTGGTTCTCTTATGAGTATTATTAGTTTTGAAAATAGTACGTATTCCGGTATGGCGTATAATGGTCTAATTTTGGAGGATTTCTCGTTTACTGATGCTGTTTCGAACTACAACAACAGTTTGAATAGCAGCACAGGTGGTTCTTTCCCTTATTTAATACGCTATGCTGGATACCCATGGCTTATACATATGCAGCCAACTATGTGGTTTACATGGTTACTAATGGAGTTGCACTTTTTGTGTCTCTAACTATAATCTTTCTGGTTGTTTGTGGGTTTATGATTGAAACAACTGTCCACCAAGTTAGATTTCTTGTTTTGTTGATGTGCATTTCAATCGGATGTATTGCCTTCGGTTATATGTCTATATTACAAGTTATACTGCCAGATTTTTATATTGAAGCAGATAGTACATTTATAATACTCCAAGTACTCTTTGGAGTCGGCTGCATTTCGGGAGTTGGGCTCTTCATTTGGACTTTGACATGGAATATAGTTAAGCTACGAAATAGAAAAAAACACCAGCATATTGGAGTTATTAATTACCTTGAAGCACTCTTCTTCAGTATGGACGCTACGGCTGCAGGAAAACTGATCTTATTTATACTTGGTTACTTTGCTTTCCGCATTAATGGATATATGTATTATGATGTTTGGTCCCATTTTAACCGGTTCTTGTTTTAAACAAGACTCCTGTTTTGGTTATTATCTTGCCACGGAAAATGGCTAATTTATCAGGGAATGATCAAAATGTTTTGTCACAAGTTTCAAAAGCAGTTTGCTGAGTTCTCAGCATTTACCAGTCACCAACAACAATAAGATATACTAATGGCGAAGAATTGGTTGCACCCTGAAATGTTATTATTTTCATGCAGAACGTCACTTGTGTCCCTAATGTCATCAGTCGTAGAAGATCCATGTAAAATTCTCTCTTCAATTTGAAAATCTTCGTTTTCGTCTGGGCAAGTTCTATGAAAGTGATGTCTCTGTCCATGACCTAGGCCGGGAACGGAACTAGGGGTGGCTCCAACTCCCACTAGTTAACTAAGAAAACCCGTTAATCAAGATCCATAGTTCCATCACATTGGTTCCCCTCTATTACATCCAGTAGGTCGACCTTCCATTATTTTCTTATATTTGGAGGTTCGTCGTGGCAGCTGATGAACTTGGCATGTTGGTTTTCCTTCAATTTGCTATCCTATATGTCCCAAAACCACTGTGCACTTGCACAGTGGCATTGCATTTTATGTGTACTACCAGGGGTTGGTTCATAAAAACGTGAAAATGAATACATTAATTTTTAGTTGGTCTCACTATTAACCAGCAGTGTCAGATAGACTTGAAAATTAACACTGTTTTAGCTCGTTTTCCCGGTGTAAGGACTCAAGGAATCTAAGCAGTTAAGTATAGTTCACTGCAATACGATCCAAAGACATCACATTTGAAAAAACAATTCCAAGTAAATTAAACAACGTACGGTACTATTAATGAATATGTTGGAGAAAACAGCTTATTCAGTCGACGAATTGTCATTACATTTTTTGTAAATATTGTCTCTGCACTGCAGTAGTAAGCACGTTCAATATGTTCTCTGATGTTTCAAAATAAAATCTTTATAAAGTTTTTAAAACAAATTAATTTAAGTATTATTTAAAATATAAATATAAACATATTTTTCCAAAAAAAGTGATCGGGTTATTTTAATTGGCAAAAGTAGGACATACCTAGATTAATTGGATGTCCAAATTTTGTTCCCAACCATAATAGTGAATTATAGGGTGTCTAATATATACGAAATTATCTAATTACCCTTCCTCTAACTATTATTATTTTTATTTTAAATTCAAACCTTATACTTTTCCTCCTTCTTCGTCAATTTAAAGGTCAATTCCTTTTTTCTTCGCAATATGTCATCGTTTTGAGATGAAAAAAAGTTGTCAGATTAATATTTTCTTATTTTTGGAGGGTCGTCGTGGCAGCTGATGAACCTGGCATGTTGGTTTTCCTTCGATTTGCTATCCTATATGTCCCAAAACAACTGTGCACGTGCACAGTGGTATTGCATTGCATTATATGTGTACGACGCGGGGATGGTTCATCATCTAGCTAGAACACGTAAAAATGCATTCATTAATTTTAAGTTGGTCTCACTACTAACCAGCAGTGACAGAGACATTGCTTTAGCTCGTTTTCTTAGTGTAAGGACTCAAGGAATCCAAGCAGTAAGTATAGTTCACTGCATTACATTCCAAAGACATCACATTTGAAAAACCAACGTACGGTACTACTGATGAATAATATGTCTATTCTGTCGATGAATTGTCATTACATTTTTGGTAAATATTCTCTCTGCAAAAGCAGCAGTAAGCACGTTCAACATGTTCTCTGATGTTTCAAAATATGGAATATTTATAAGTTTTTGAACAGATTATTAATTTACGTTTTAATTCTAAAATATAAAAGTTTTTCAAAATATGAAATATAAAGGTTTTTTTTTTATACTTTAAAACATCCAGCAGCTCCTCCACTTTCCATTCCGGATGAAGATGTTAATTGTTGATTCGAGCTGTCCTTGGTGCTATTAAGAGTTTCCCAAGGGGTACTTCTTGTGGCCGTGATGGTTTGCGTGTACAACATCTAATCGACGCACTGAGTAGAGCAGCAGCGATAGTTGCGGATGAGTTGTTGGTTTCGATTACTGGGGTTGTCAACCTTTGGTTGGCTGGTAAGTGCCCGAAGGTTTTAGGCGAGCTTGTCGCTAGTGCACCCCTTACACCTTTACTCAAACCCGGAGGTGGACTGAGGCCTATTGCGGTTGGTACTATTTGGCGTCGATTGGTCTCTAAGGTGGCTTCTTTTTCCGTTGGTAAGGACATGTCATCTTACTTAAGGGATCATCAATTTGGTGTTTGTGTGCCGGTAGGGGGAGAGAGTATACTTCACGCTGTAAATGGTTTATTGGAGTTGAAAGGCCACTCGGATAGGATGTCAATGCTGCTTATTGACTTCTCGAATGCGTTCAACATGGTGTGTAGATCCCACCTCATTAGGGAGGTCCGGCTTCATTGTCCAGGTATTTCTCGTTGGGTAGAATTCTGTTATGCCAGGCCCGCTAGACTTTACTATGACCAATATATTTTTTATTCCGCACTTGGTGTTCAGCAAGGTGATCCTCTCGGTCTCCTTTTGTTTGCTCTGACACTTCACCCTCTAGTGAAGTCCATTGCTTCTCGTTGTAAGCTTGATTTGCATGCCTAGTATCTTGATGATGGCACTATCATCAGTGACACGATGGAGGTTGCCAAAGCTTTGAGTATTATTGAATTCAAAGGTCCGGGTAGGGGTTTTCATCTAAATATAAAGAAAACTGAGGTCTTTTGGCCTTCACTTGATCCACGTAGTATTGCTGAAGGTGTTTTCCCCAAGGATATTGGTAGGCCTAGCAAGGGGGTTAAACTTTTGGGTGGTCTTATTAGTTTGGATTTGGATTTCATGGGTGACATGGTGTTGAGTAGGGTGAACAAGACTATTCAGCTAATGTCCGCTATCAAAAAACTCAAAGATCCTCAAAGTGTGTTGTTGTTACTCCGCAACTGCGTTGGTGTATCTAGATTATATTTTGCTATGCGTACCACCAATACTGCAGCTCTACAACAAGCCACTGACCTCTTTGATGACCATTTACTCAAGTATTTGATACTTTTAATCACTGGAGATGGAGATGATTTGGGCCTTTGTAACAGAGGCTGGCTACTCTGCCTATCAAAGATGGTGGCCTTGGCATTTATACTATGGATGACACTCGCACTTACTGTTATCTTGCCTCTTAGAGTCAGACTACTTTGGTACGACAGGTGATACTTGGTAGCTCATTCTCTACGGATAATGGTGTTGCTTACCAGTTGGCTCTTCAGAATTTCATTCAGGTATGTGGTTTTCCTTCCACTTATTGTGTCGATAACACTACCCCCCTTTCTATGCACTCCTTGGAAGTCACTTATTTTGATGCATATAAGAAGCAAATCCCTACCCAATTTAAATTATCTGCAAGAGACTCCATTATGTGGCAATGTTACCAGATCAAACATGCACAAGATTACCTCCTAGCGGTCCCTATCAGTGGGCTAGATCAATGTCTTGGGACCAGACAGTTCAGAGCAGTAGTTTGTTATCGTCTTGGTATCCCTATGTTTGTTGAAGATGGGTTGTGCTCTTGTTGTAGTAGACCTATGGATATTTTTGGTGATCATGAGCTCCATTGTGCTAAAGATGTTGGACTTAAGTTTCACCATGACTTAGTTCGAGATGTAATTGCGGATATCTGTTACAAAGATGGTGTTCCTGCACGTAAAGAAGTTGCCTTGGGTTTTTTGTAAAATGATGACAAGGATTTACGTCCAGCGGAAATCCTAGTTCTCAACTGGGAGAATGGTCAAGATGTGTGCATGGATGTCACAGGTGTCCCACCCTTCACTGGTGATGGTGTTTGTGCTTTCGTTTTAGGTCAGGCCATTTCTAGAGCCATTTCACGAAAGCGTACTAAATACTTGGATGAATGTGTTTCACATGGTTATGGTTTGAGTGTTTTGGCTTTCACTACCTTAGGGGAGCTTAGTGAAGATACTGTATGCTTTTTCAAGTGTTTGAAAAATTGTATAGTTAGTAATGATGCTGGTAGTGGTGTAGGTAGTTTTGTTTTTCATAGATAGGGTGTTGCTATTCAAAAAAGAGTTGATGCTTAGCTTTTCCTAGACTGCCAACTAAAAACTATAGTTTGTAATTTTTCACAACAAAGTAAAAACTTAAAAATAATAAAAATAAATAAATAATTCCCTAAGATTTTATTCACAGGACAAAATTAGAGGACTTGATTAACATTAGTGCTATTCAGCCTATTCTGGACTATATATACAGCCACATAATTCTAGTACCTGGGTCTTCTACTCGAGCCTTTCATTACACATTTTAAATCTTGCAAGTTCATCAGTGAGAAGCAGAATGAAAAAGAGGCTATTAGGAATGCCAAAGAGAGTTCTTGTTTACTTCCTAAAGAAATTCGATTCACGTCTTGATAATCTAGATGAAGTATTTACTTTTTTCGGGAGAACTCCATTACACATTGCAGTTTTGTCTAATGACATAAAATATGCAAGAAAAATTCTGTATTTGGAACCTGATCTTGCATCAGAAAAAGACAACAGAGGATGGACTCCCCTTCACCTTGCTTCAGCAAGAGCAAGTCTTGAGATGGTGGAATTATTGCTGATGGCCAGACGTGATGTTTGTACAGTTCAAGATAACGATCAAAGAACACCTCTACATCTAGCTGTAATGAACAATCGAGTGGAGGTCATGGAAATACTAACGGAAGAAGGACTACCCAAACCCAAAGCTCTTCATCAAAATGGTGAGACAATACTACATTTCTGTGTTAAAAATAACTGTAGTATTGAGACCCTTAACCTATTAGCAGACAAGTTGGATATTGCAAGGGCTTCAAATTCAAGTATTATCAACTCCAGAGATCATAATGGCAAAACTGTTTTACAACTTGCTGCGGAAATGGGAAAAACTGAGGTACATTTAAAATTTGTTTCTTTTTATATATGCTTTCGTGAAAATGGTGTATGTATCTTAAAACCGATTAACTGAGGTACAATTCTTGTATTTTAAAACCAAGTAATTTAATTGTTTTTGCAGATGGTAAAATACTTACTGGAGAGTAATAATTTAAAACGTGAAATAACTGATGCTAGCTTTACTGAAGCGTTTAATGCTTTATCGCCAGAAAATCAGAATGATCTAGAAACCAGGTTTCTTAAGTACAACGAACACGACAATAGGAATTATCAGGAGATTAATATTTTATCTAAATATGGTGATAAGCGTAAATGGCTGAAAGAGAGGGTTAACGCATTAATGGTGGTGGCAACATTGATAGCAGGAATCGCCTTTCAAGCTGCAATGAACCCACCAGGTGGGGTTTGGCAAGAGGATTCTAAAGTTAACTCTAGTACCGATCCCATCACTTTCGCTTATTATCTTAATAATATGTATGTCTCCCCTGTGTCCGGTGGTTTGGATAGCTACTTAGATTATAACTTGCCCTATAATAGTAGTAGTGGAGGAGGAGGTCAATATTCTTTCATTCGCAAATTTGTGATTGCTCTAATGAATATGTGGTGGAAGGATACAAGATATCTCGATATGATGAAGAAAGGTTTAATTTTGGAAGATTTCAAATTTACTGAGCTTGTTTCAAACTACAACAACAATGGTAATAGTAGCACAGGTGGAAACTTCCCTTATTTAATACGCTATGCTGGATCCCCCGTATTGGCATATACATGGCCAGACATCTACGTGATTTACATGGTTACTAATGGGGTTGCTCTTTTTATGTCTCTGATTATAATATTTTTAGTCGTTTGTGGGTTTGTTATTGAAATATCTGTCGCCCAAGTTCGAGTTCTTGCTCTGTTGATATGTATTTCAATCACATGTATCGCCTCTGCTTATTTGTCGATATTAGTAGCTATGCTGCCAGGTTTTTATATTGAATCAGAACGTACTTTTAAAAGAGTTCAAATATTCTTGGGAGTCTGCTGCATTTTGGGAGTTGGGTCCTTCATTTGGAGTTTGGTATGGAAGATAGTTAAGCTGCGAAAGAGAAAGAGGGACCAGCACATTGGATTTATGAATTATTTCAGAGCATTCTACCGCAGTATGGACGCCAAGGCTGCAGGAAAACTGATTATATTTGTTGTTTGTTACTTTGGTTTTCGTCTCAATGGATTTGTTTATTATGGTACTTGGTCCCATAAAACCCTTTTTTTTTACTAAACCAGATTCCCTTTTTGGGTTAAATCCATGTGTAGCGAGGGATAACTTTTGATGGGTTCCGGTTGTTTAGTATTACTAGATTTGTGCCCGTGCTACGCATCGGGCATATTTTTTCTTTTAATTTTGTGTGCGTAGGGATTGGTCCCATCCCGTATCGATGTATTTTTGATTTGGTGTACGGCTTCGCTCCGCCCCTTGGAGATGTATTTTTGATTATTAATTGTATTATGTACGGTATTGTAAAAACCATTTTCTCACCCAAAACCTTTGAAACCCTAGCCGTTTAGAGATTTCTCCTGCTCAGATTTGCTCTTCTGGAGTAAATCTGAGCAGGAGAAATCTCAACCCCTTCACTATTTCTTCTAGATCTTCTGTTTTTTCCATTTTCTAGATTTTTTTTCTTCTGTATCTTTCAATATTCCGGTTTGGTTTGTGTTCTTCAGTGAACAACAAACTAATCTTCTTCCTCTCTTTTAGATTTGGTCTACCGTTTTAGTTTAAGCTTTTATTTGTTCTTGTATTTACAGCTCTTAATTCTCGATCTGCTTCTGAGGACCCTTATCTCATGTTCATAAATTGTACATCTACTATTGTTTGTCTGTTTAAAGTGATTTTGAGTCAAAGGCTTGGGTTTACACCAAGCTCTTTTTCAATTTCTTGCTGATTTTTTATTTAAATACTCAGTAGAACAAAATCTCTTCTTCTAGAGAAGTTTTTGGCATCTTCAACAAATGGTTAGCAATAGAGATCCTCTTAGTAGCATCATCAGAAAGAATATGACTCAAACAGTAACAACTGAAACGGCAACAGCAACAACAGTTCCAAAGACCCAGACACAAGCAGCTACAAAGACACCAAAGATACTAAGACCGATTTTGAAGAAGACCCAAATCCACCCAGACCGATTCCAAATGGTAACCAATTATACTTGCTACCTGTGTTACTGCTACTATGAAAAGATCACCGGCAAAAGGATGAATCTATGGATTCTAGTGTACCTTTGTCATTTGTTCTATTGTGATTTTGAAAAAAATCCTGAAAATGGTTGGATCTTTGGATCCTAACATCTCTATTGTATGTAGAGTTGTTATATGGTTTGGATTTTCTATTTTTGATCCAAACTAGACCATTTAAACTTGTTACAATACCTTGGAATCGGTTAAACATGGCAGAAATCTTTTTTCAGACTAGGATTTGGGACTATGGTGTAAAATGGGATGAATGTTCTTATTGTTTGTCTGAATTTTTTGAATTTGTTGTAATAGTTGGAAACAGAGTCAGTCCTGTAATCAGTCCTAATTTTAAATCGGGGTTTATATGATCAATGTATGAGGTTTGCTTTGTGTTTCCCCCTCAAAATAAATAGTTATTTTGCAGTACTCCCTTTTAAAATTGATAATAGGTGAAACCCCCTATAACCTGGATGTGCCGTGACTGCCCAGTTAGCTAACTCAGCATTGGGTACATATGGTATAAATTATTTTCTTTTTACATAAACTGCCCAAAATACCCCTCAGACGTGTTATACTCTCCACCCGTTTCAGATGCCATCGTTCTTTCTCTTCTTTCGGAAAGAGGAACAAAATTATGTTATTCTGGTCGCCATTAAACCTGCAACTTCTTAGGTTCTAGATTTAAACCCAAACTTGTAAACCAATTCGATCAGTGGTGAGTTATTTCAAACATCATTTGATTCAAATCCAATTGGGCAAGAGAATATTAAAAAAATTGATAAGTTTTTTGAAGAGAGAACAAGGAAAGTCTTGAAATTTTCTTCACCTTCAAAATTATCGTTCACTAAGAAATTAATGGATTTTGTAATTGGCCAAATCTAAAGAGTTGTATAGGAGAAGAGAACACCATTACGGTTGGATATGTATTAAGAAGGATACACAAGTGAATGTTTGATGTTGATTTTGTTGGTAAAGGGAGGAAATTGATGAGTGTTTATGAATTCTGGTAGAATAGTAAGTCATGGGTTGTCATCATGTTCGAGTTTGCGGGGAATCAGAGAGCTATAAAAGTGAACTTGGTATACAAAAAAATCACCGGCGAAATGCACAAAAATTGTTCGAGAAAAGTCTTCAACCAGCACTAGCTTCCCGAACCTTCGCGCCAACACCAGAAGGACTTTCGGTTTTCATATTTGAATATTTAATTACTAAGACATTAATCATACGTGCCGAATCAACCCACGCACTCATCAACCATCAGCAAGATTTCTAAGTTTCTTCTTCTTCAAATGTTGATTTTAAAATTAGTAGAATTAAGTCGTGAATGAACAGGCTCAAAAGGTATTATGAAGGTTTAAGAAGTTTGGTTCCATAGAGAAAATAGAAAAATCAAAAACTTTTAGAAGCTTTTAATGGTGGATATGCTCCAAACAGAAGCTTTTATGTGAAAGAAGAAGAAGAAGATTTATGTGTTAGGATGATCGTTCAATTAGTTGTACTATCTTTTATTATCAGTCATTGGATTTGCAAAAGGTTTAGCTATTCGTAATGCACATGTGCATTTGGCACGAGTACTGACAGTTTTCAAGGGTAGTATGGGAAGTTCATTATTTATTATTTAATTATTACACTCACGTGTACTGCACGTGCCGACTTAACTGGGGAGTCATAGCACTTCCAAGTTACAGGGGGTTTCACCTATAATGAATTTTAAAAGGGGTATTGTAAAATAACTATTTATTTTGAGGGGGAAACACAAAATCCCCGTAAATAAATAAGGTTTTGAGTACAAATAGTTGTTTTATTTATTTATTATCTACTCCCTCGAATCAATTAATGATCAGGTCAGAGAGCTAGTAAAACAAAATGATGGATGTCTTTGTGGTTTATAGCCACAGCCCTGGTTTAATTAGCGATTCATGTCTGAAAGTGAAGAGCTAGATGAAATTTTATCTCAATTACTTCTAGGAAAGGTTTGTGGATTATGCTATTTGCCTGTACTGCTAGTGGGGATAAACCATCTACTGCTAGATTCATTTCCTCTTTACAAGAAAACCTGACTTTAAAACTTGAGTTATGACCAGCCATGCCGGGCCAGAACTAGGCTTATTTACTAGTATAATCAAGAGGTAAACTTTTGGTGGTCTACTAATGCAGTTCGTATATCACCTGATGAACGGTCCCTGTATTCTGACCGGGAAAAAACAATAACATTCAAATACACAGATGGTACCTCGAACTTATGAATCAGACGAGTGCATTATTGCTTTGCATTCAAAGCATCTGGTTGAACCCTGACTTATGGCTGAAATTTACCAGGAAAAAATGTTTGAACCATAGCCACACAATTTCATTAATTGTGTCTTCTAGTTAAATCTAAATCTTTCGTTAGATAGTCAAATCTCAAAAAATGCAGCGTCCATGCAACCCAGTCGCACGTTCACAACATCTATTTTTTTTTCTTTTTTCTTGGGCCTACTCACAGTTATAGCGAAGATTCATGTGATTAAGAATAAAAATTTGGCAAGCTTTCATATCCAATATCTACTTAGTTTGAACCAGTCTTTGGCCGGCGAAAACTAGGCACTATGATAAAGATCATAGGGCCTCTTTTGGTGCATACTCCTACAGTGATGCATTTCGTATTTGACCTGATGAATGGTCCCTTGCTGAAAGCAACCTGAAAGAAAGGATACTTCCTGATGAGAGAGAGGAGAATGACAAGCAGGAGGCCGCTGAAGTTGTGATTTCTCCTTAATTGCCATCAGGTGTTATGTGTCAAGAACGAAAACCTAAAATCGAACGTGTACAAAATCCTCCTACAATGGAAGTAAAATATATAGAACCCGTACCATCATTCAAGAAACTTTCTTTTACGTATAAGATCCAGGTACAAGCTTCACTTCAATTGAAGGAAATTTAGTTAATACTACGGCTGCGAATGTAAAGGGCTCATAAACTTTTAACTAAGAAACAATTAGGCCAATTATTTAAATAGTCAACCTTTGATCTAGGACCAACCACTGATCTGGACAGAATATTTAAATACCCCGATCTCATCATGTTTCACACGTCTTGTTGGCTGAAATTTCTTCGACGCAGATATTCCGAAGAAAATATTAATAATAGGCTTGATAATTGTCGTGACGTTCCTAAAACAAATAACTAATCTCCAAATTAAGATATTCCATTGTCAATGATGATAGCCACACAATTTCATACTTGTGTCTTCTTGTCAGTCTTCGGTTAGATATTCAAATCTTTTGTATATCCTTTATCTACCTATTAAATTCTTTGTTGTATTGGCAAAAAAAGAAGAAAAAAGAAGAAGAGATATTCACATCTTGCCGATTCATTAGAGAGAAACGGAAGCTGAAAAATGGAGAGGCTATTAGAGATGTCAAAGAAAGTTCTTGTTTACTTCCCAAAGGTATTCTCTTATAATGATTCACGCCTTGATAATCTAGATGAAGTATTTACAAGTTTTTGTAGAACTCCGTTGCACATAGCAGCTATGAGGGGTGACATTAAATTTGCTAGACAAATCCTATCTTTGAGACCTGATCTTGCATTGAAACAAGACTCGAATGGGTTTACTCCACTTCACTTTGCTTCAGCAAGATTCAATATCGGGATGGTGCGACTGTTGTTAAGGTTTGGTAGAGGAATTGGTGCCTGTATAGTTCAAGATCAATATGGAAGAACGCCGCTATACTTAGCAGCTATTGCAAGATCGAGTTAGGAACATGAAAGTACTAATGGATGAATGCCCAGAAGCGATTCATCTAAAGAATGATCAAAACGAGACTATACTTCACTTTTGTGTTAAAATTAATACTAATATCAGTACTCTTGGATTGGTAATAAAGAAATTGGTCCTTGCACAACCTTCCGATCTGAATCATATATCAGTCAACTCCAGGGACAATGACGGCAACACAATCTTGCACCTGGCGGCAGAAATGGGGAATAGGAAGGTAAGTATGCACATTTGTAATTCTTTAGTTATGATTCAGGTTTTAATTGAGATTTCAAATGACTTCGGGAGAGTTTCCAAATCTACTATTACAAGGGGTTAGTCAATTGGGATTAGTAGAGACATTCAGAGACTTTTTATGCAAGACATTTTGGGTGACTCTCTGTCAGTTTAGAGATTTTGAGAGATTCTTTGAATGATTTTCAAGGAATTATGGTGATTCATTGAGACAATAAAACATACTCCATCCGTCTCAAATTAACAGTCCTAATTGACTTTGTCAAGATATTAAGGAAATCTTATAAAATGTCATGACTAACCCTTGACTAGCCCTATTTAATGTTATGTTGTTACCAAAACTAAAATAAATAGTATTAAAAATTATAAATTGGATAGTATTATTATTTTAGGAAATATTTTATGAAAATAAAAACAAACTTATACTGCTTTTATTATGGAATACATAATTAGAACGGGATGTAAGAATAAGTAGAAGTTTTATTAAGAATTTTATAACTATCCATCAATGTTTTTATTCAAAAAAGGAATGACAATTAATACAAAGATATTGAGTAGATTTTTTCCTTATATATGGTGATAATATTTAATATTTTGAATTAAGTTTATATTAAAAATGATTTTATGATTATAAAAAATAAAGGGAAAAGTATGTCTATAAACAGAGCGGACAGATAAAAAAAGACAGACCAAATTAGAAATTAGGACAGATAAAAAAAGACAGAGGGAGTATATGAATTTCAACTTACACACATGAGACTAGGGCTGTCAATAATAGTCCGAAATCCGAAATCCGTTTCCGAGAATTCATGATCCTATAGGATTTTATCCGTTATATCGGATATCGGATGTCGGATCGGATTTCTTATCGGATTTTTCCCCATTAACGTAACGGAATCGGATTAGACCCCATCCGATTGTTAAGTTCCGACATCCGATAACACATAGGAATGTATTAGTAATTTCCTACCTCTAGGATAAAGATGTTGACTATCGGAAATTGTATTCTTAGAAATTATCATACATTATCGGAATTTATCGGAAATTATCGGAATTTCTAACCGGATTAGTAATTTTTAATCCCTTTTACCCAATTTTTATATATTTTTAGGAATTATCGGAAGTTATCGGAATTTATCGGATTTCCGATAAGTTAACCTATCGGAATCGGATTCGAATTTTAAAATTCCGTCGGATGTTATCGGATTTCGGAATTCCGATAACTACTAACCTATCGGAATCGGATTTCCTAAAATCCGTCGGATTTTCATCTGTTGCCAGCCCTACATGAGACAAACAATATATTTATTTATTTTACAAAATGAATATATGAATATTTAAATGAGATTGTATTAGTCCATGCATGGCTAACATAAATTGTAACAATTTTTCCAATAAAATCAAAACGAGATGAACAGAAGGGATTTGAATCTCTAGTAAACTTATTGGGTTTTGGAAGACAACAATTTTTTTCTTCATTTTTTATGAATTTAAATGTAGCTTATTGGTTATTGTTTTTAATATTTTGATATTTAATCCTTAAAGAAAAGAGAAAGAACAAAGTCTCTCAAAATATCACCTATTGAGGAGAGACTTTTTTTAGCCATTTATGGTATGTTTTGTAATAAAAGTCTCTACAAGTCTCTCAAAACCATAAATCATTGATTTCAAATTCCAAATCCAATAACATAGAATTCTGAAGACTTTTAGAAAGTCACGATCCAATAACAGAGATTGTTTGAGACTTTGAAGAACTCTCTATTGACTAACAAGAGATTTTCCTAGTCTCTAAAATTCTTTCAATATCTCCACAAATCTCAATTGACTAACCCCTGTTAGTCCATAGACAATTTTAGAGAGTCTCCTAGTATCCATGTTATTGGTTCAGGATTTCGTAAGAGTCAGTCTGACAGCCATGTTATTCGAAGGAGAATTAAAAGACATTGATTTGTAATTTTCAGAGATTTGAGGAGACTTTTTTAATAAGAATAAGCATGGTGGAAATCTCTCCTCAAAAGCTGATATTTTGGGAGACTTGGAAATTTTGGGAATATTTGTTTTTGAGAGTTGGACCAATTTTCTTTCTCTTTTTTTGTTCGAGCCGATGACCAAGGGACGAGCCATTTGCGCAGTAATATAGACGACCTCATCTAAATATATTGCACATCTACTCTCTCTTCTTCTTTTCCCTCATGTATACTGACCGAGTTTTCTCTTTGTCATTTCAAAGGACATCTCCTCAGGTGAAAAAACGAAAAGATGCTAACCATTGATGAGATGGTATGGCAAATAAGAAAAATGTGGGATGACTGAAAACTTAGACATAGAACAACGGTGAGATTTATTCGGACAACGAACAAATATTTTATTAGGTATTCATGGTAGTTTTATTAACATTATAACGTGCATAACAAAAAACTCGGTAGATGTTTTAAATTTTTAGGTTAGATATATTTTTTGTCTCAATAAATCACATAGACTCTTTACAATTTTCGTTTTCTTGTCTCTACAAGTCATAAAGACTCTCCAAAATTCCCTATGAAAATCAGTAGAAATCTTTAGATTTTCAGAGAGTCTGCGGGAGTCAGTCAAATAAAAAATCTATAAAAGTCTATGGAAATTTCATTCGACTTCCACTGTTAGTGTGTGCTGTGACAAATATATATATCTCAGCTTTGGTCGACTTAATTGTGTTTGCAGATTGTTGATTATTTATTGAACAACAATAATATAAGAATTGACACAAATGCCGTAAACAATAATAACCTCAAAGCTTTGAGTATGTTATCACCAGCCCAAAGGGATGAATTGGAGATTGGATTTTATGATAACCGTCTTGAACAGCGTGCAGTGAAGCATGAGCATAAAACTAATTCCAAAGATGGTGATATTAAACATAAAAAGCTAAAAGAGAGGACAAACACAGCAATGGTGGTGGCTACATTAATAGCAGGAATTGCTTTTCAAGCTGCAATGAACCCGCCAGGAGGGGTTTGGCAAGATGGTTCAAAAGTTGACTCCGGTAAAGACCCTATTACCTTTACTTACTACCTTAATCGAATGTATGGATCTACGATCACATGTAGTTTGGATTCTTACTTACAAGAAGGCTGCAAAAGGGATGGGGTAAGTCCTAATAATGGTAGTTATCGGGTAGAAAAGGAGAAACGTTATTCTGGTATTAGTTTTGTTGCCCCGAATAGTACAAAAAATAAAGCTACTGCGCTAGATCATGCTAGAATTTTTGTCTATGATCTAATGTCTACTATTTGGTGGGAGGAATCGCCTTCAGATTTATACATGATGACCAAGGGATTAATATTAAGAGATTTCAACTCTACTAAAGTTGTAAGCGATACATCTCCTACTCAGGCAAGATTTCTTGGAATGTTGATGTGCATTTCAATCCTGTCTGTCGGCTACAGCTATGTTTGTCTTATAGTAACTATGCTGCCAGGGTTTTATACAGAAAGGTTAGAATTCATGGTATTTTGTTCATACGCTGCAATCTGCTGCATCTGCGGAAGAGGAACCTTTTTGGAATTAATATCCGTGATGCGATATGTGTTTCGGCACTTTGGGACAAAGATTCTATGGTTGTGGTCATATTTGCAATTTCGACAATGTTTTTCGTTGGTTTTTCTTTAGTCTTGTTGTACACTAGCTTTATGGTTACATTTTTTGGATCCTATTATAGGGATTTTCAGATTATTAAATAATGTGTAATTTTATAAATATCAAAATTCGTTTTGTTTGGTTGTAATTATGTTGAAGAACAGAAAATTGTAAGCTAAAGAGAAAGAACTTTAAAGTTTGTGAATACAGAGAGAAAACAAAATAAATACATTATATCATCCATGTGTTTGGATGTGGATACGAAATATCGCATTGCCTACGTGGAATGAGTTAAGAGCATCTAACAGCGCCAAGAGAAGTTTGTATCGAGCACGACATACAAACCTAAAACGTCACTATTGAATTTAGAACTTTTTTGATGGGGGCGAAATCCGAAGGGGCAATGGGGGACAAATTATATGTTGACCATATGTTATGAATTATGTTTCCATAAATATAAAAGAAATATTTGGAGAGAAAATTTGTTTTCTTAATTGTTGTTGGAATATTTGGAAACATAATTCATGGGAATTAATTAATATCAAAGACATGTGTCAACATATCATTTGTCCCTCATTCCCCCTTCGGATTTCTCCCCCATCAAAAATTTTCTCGAATTGAATTAAGCAATGACGTCATGATAGTTGTACGATAATTGTGGAAATGCGAAGATAAGGTTCACGTAAAACGTGTGAAGATCAGTGCGAAGAAAAGGTTGACTTTCCATTGCTAGTGTGATCATGTCGCGTAAATATTAACAAAAATAGAAGGCTTTATTAGTTGTCATCTAATATGTAAATTAGTTGTAATCCACTATGTAAATGCTTGATAGAATAGAACTCGAAATCTTATTATGGAAGGTAAGATATTACAAATGTGGATAAACTCAAATCCTAACTTGGAGCAAAAACATCTTTCTCTCTCTCTAAGATTACATACACAGACCAAAGATCTCCCTGTTTACAATGGTCCCTCGTCCCGTATATAGGGGTTTATATAGTGGATGACAACTGGGTTTATCTGTGACGCCCTCTTAGGCTTCATGTGAGTGTCTTGACAAACATATTTTTCCGAACTATGAGTTCCCAATTCCTGGACAGTATCAGGAGGTTGGGGTGTTGGAGTCAGGACAGACTCAAGTAATACCTCAGGCACATTAGACTCGAGTCCCAAGTTAGGGACTTCTAATAAGGATACTCACTACCCCCAAAATTAGGGTAGTCAGTATTCTCAAACAAACCTCTAATTATTGCTTGAATTTCCGGATCCTCAGAGTCTTTAAAATACTCAAGACCTTCTCCCAGTTCTCTACCCCCAAACTTAGGGTCATCATTACTCACAGAAAGATCTAACACTAGTGACTGAATTTCTGGGTCTATAGAGTCCTTAAAATATTCGAGAGCTTCTTCTAGTTCTAAAATTTGGTCATCTATCTTACCCAAGATAATTGTCTCATCAAATTCATCTAAAGAATCACCAAACAAAGTGTCGTCCAAATTATCCTTAACTAGATCCTGAACCAAAGTACTAATCATATTCACTTCCTCTAAATCATCAGAAGGTTGTCTAGTAACATTAAAGACATTTAGTTCAGTGGTCATATTACCAAAGGATATGTTCATAAGTCCGGTCCTACAGTTGATAACGACATTAGACGTGGCTAAAAATGGGCGACCTAAAATCACCGGTATTTGATTCTCTGTGTCAGGGACAGGTTGTGTATCTAGGACTACAAAATCCACAGGATAAATAAACTTGTCGACATCAATAAGAACATCTTCTATCACACCACGAGGAATTTTAACAGACCTATTAGCTAACTGCAGTGTTATCTTGGTAGGTTTCAATTCACCAAGTCCCAGTTGTAAGTACACTTGGTACGGGAGTAAGTTCACACTAGGTCCTAAGTCAAGTAAATCTTTTTCTACCCTGTGTTTTCCTATCGTGCAAGAAATGATAGGGGCACCTAGGTCTTTATACTTAGGACTTGTGGTATTCTGAATGATCGAACTTACATGACTGGCTAAAAAGGATTTTTTAGGGACACTAAGCTTTCGCTTCCGCGTACACATATCCTTGACGAACTTAGCATAAGCCGGAAGTTGCCTAATTGCTTCTAGTAACGGAAGGTTTATGGTAACTTTCTTAAAAACCTCCATAATGTCATTAAAGTTGGATTCATTCTTTGTTGGTACTAATAGCTGTGGAAATGGGGCTCTAGGAATAAAATAGGGCCTCTCAGAACCGAATTGACATCATCAGATATTTTATCAGTCTCCTCAGCTATGGATGGTCCTGAGGGGTGAACTACAGTTTGCTCACTTTCAGGCATGTTTACCTTATTGTCTACAACTCTACCACTCTTAAGGGTTCTAATAGCATTCAATTGATTCGATGGTTTTGTACCTACTTCATGAACTAGGGTTGGGTTGTGTTTGACTAGGAAACCTACCTTTTTCTCTCAAAGACTCATTTATCAAACTAACCTGGGTTTTTAACTCGGAAATAGTCTTAGAATTATCTTGGACCATCTTTTTATTTTCATCTAAACCTTGTATCATCGATTGATGAAACATTGCAGTTTGTTGGGTTAACAAAGAGAGAGATTCCTCTAGACTCAAATTTTTTTTATCAGACTGATTCTGAAACTGAGCTGATCCTGAAGGATTCTTAGTATAACTAAAACCTGGAGGAGCATTAGAATTACTAGACTGACTTTGACTCTGGACCTTAGACATAATTAAGAAAACTAGAAAAATAAAAATAATGTTTTGGTCAAGATTATAAAAAGCACTGAGACTCAGGATTCCACCAAATTTCATTCATGTGATACAAATAATAATTCCAATCAATTATAACTCAAATATTAAAAATATGGACTCTTATTCTTTGCCAAAAGTAGATTTTTTAAAAGAAATGATTGTAAATCAAAAGCATGATGTATCAAAAATACATTGACCAAGCATACATCATCCAACAATATCACACCCATTCAATAAAAATCATAAATCAATTAAATTCAATGCAAATAGTCATAAAAGAATTATTAGAATTACCACATGCGTGAAATTGGGTTTCCTCCGTCGTCCCAGTGTTGGGGTTTAGATCTTCATGGTGAAAACACGCTCAAAATTCATCTTTATTAATGCTCAAAAGTGTTTTATAATTGATGAAAAGGAGAAAAAATGGTGAAAATCGGGTTTTGTAACAATTATATTTGTTACAAACCTTTGTTACAGAGAACGATAATTGTAAAGTGATGTTGTTACTGTAGTATATAAGACTGTCATCTCACTGTCGCATACACTGTATCAGTTACGACTGTTTTTTGGCGTCTTATGTTCTTCGTGTTATTCAGTTCTGCAGCAGCAGCGGGCCTGTAAATCTATGATTCTCGCCTCCTCAAGCCATCTCAGCCCAACAAACTCTCGAAAACCCTTCTATATGACTCAAACAACCTATTTATAACAAAAAGAGCGATTAAATCTCTCCAGAATCTTCCAAAATCTCTTCCTTTCTCTTCACGGCAAAGTTGCGGCAATTTCTTGTTTTAGAATTTCTACGCATTTCTGAGCTTTCCTTTTGATTCTAAACTCTTCCTTAGATAGATACCAATCTTTGGGAAGGTTTATAGCACTTTAATCTCTCTAAAATTTCTTAACATCGGTCACACACGTGACTTTCCTTTTTTTGCTGTTGAGATAAAAATCCGTCGATTGAGCCCCGTTTTATCGATTTCAACACCCATTTTAGATTCCTAGACCCATAAGGAGTCTACCCTAAGAAAATCATAGGTTTAGTCGACCTCAAACTCCTCCAAATCATGATCACCAAAACTGCCAGAAACATGTTTATTTTCCCGCCAATTTTTTTTTAAAACGTGAAGAAATAGAGTCCCCCTCCAGTCCCGGTCTGTGTTTAGTAGCTGCTTGGAAATGGGCTACCCCTTATCCAAAATGAGAGTCCGAATAGCAAATGTCTTCCCAGGTGCCTTTAATAACTTTTCGAGCCAATTTCGCCGCAAAAGCTTATTTCTTCAAAAACACCTACAAAAAGATAAAATACCAAAATAAGTACAAAAATGGGTACTAACAATTTACACAATAGAGATGAAAATAGACACATAAATGCGTCTATCAATACTGAAACACCTGCTGTAGAAGACTAAGTAAAGTATGAAAAGTGGATCATGGAAGATGCTTCAGTCAAGGGTTTGCTGATTAGTTCAGTGGAACCTGATTTAATGAATCTTTTTGTTCGCTTGCCTACTGCAAAGGATGCTTGGGATGCTGTATCTCAAATGTATTATGAAGGAGCTGATAAGTCTATTCTCAATGACTTAACTCTAAAAGCCATGTCAACTAAACAGAGTGGTAGACCTATTTCTTTTCTTTTCTCTGAATTAAAATCAATCTTGAAAGAGTTTGATTATTGGAAAACCTATTACCTTTAGACAGCCGGAGGTGATCAAGAAACGTAAGGAAGATATTGATGAAGAAAGACTATATATATTCCTTGCTGCTCTTGACGATGCTTATGATTCAATTCGAGGAGAAATACTTCGTACTGATCCTTTACCCAGGCTAGAATTTGCGTTTACTATACTGAGGCGAGAATAACAAAGATACAGTACTATGTTAACTCAAGGGGTTGATTCTCAAATTGCTATGTCTGTCAGGAAAATTGAGAAAAATTCTTTGGATACAAAAATATCTCATCAGAATAATAGTGGAAGATGTGTTCATTGTGGGAATACAAAACATCTTTTTGTGAAAAATGTTTCGAAAAAATTGGTTATCCAGATTGGTGGGATGATTACCAAAAGCGTATAAAGGCTGGGAAAGGAAAAGTTAAGGGTAAGGTAGCTACCTGTACAGTTGTTGTTCCAACAACAACAACAGAGTATGAACAAGGTAATGTTCTTCTTACTTCTCTTGCTGATAATTCTAAAAGGGACAATGGTTGGATTTTTTATTCTGGTGCTACTAATCATATGACCTTTGATGCGTCGATATTAAGGGACAAAATTACTTCTCTTCGCCCTTCCTTAATTTCTTTCATATTTGCCTTGTTCTCCTGAACATGAAAATCTTCCACTGAAACTTTGATTTTTCCATGAACTTTGTGGATCCAGAAATATGTATACAGTAGATAATTTTCACTTGAAATTTCTTCTTGAACCAACAAGGTAAGAGGTAGGATAAATCCTTTACTCGTTTCCTCCCCTCCTTCTAGTGCCAAAATGTAGTTGCAGGAAATCCCACAACTAACACCCCTTAATAATTTCTAGATCTAAATCATATTCAACATGAAAATGAAGATGAAATGCTAAAAATGTAAAATGGACACAAGGATTTTTTACATGGTTCGATCAATGTGATCTACATCCATGGTTCTTCACTATAATTTATTTGGTGTTACATAAGATTCCATTAATGAATTTTTGAGAGCTCTAGATCTAGTTTTGGGTGATGGAGGAAGAAGATGGTGTGCCTCTAGTTTATAAATTATATGTGTCCCCCTTTTTTCTCTCTCCTGCTCTCTTTCTTTATATATATGTTTACATAGTGGATGATAGCTAATAGATAATGGAGTACAGCAAATATTGCCTCGCGCTCTTGATATTGCCTCACGCTCTTTATGTGTATAAATGCCTCTCGCTAGAAATGTATAACCGCCTCTTGATATCGTCGCGCTCTCTTGAAATGAATAAATGATGCGCACTCTTAGTGTGTTGTGCGATATTTTATCCCTACACTTAAAGGGCAGAAAGAGAGGGTTAATGCATTATTGGTGGTGGCAACACTGATAGCAGGAATTGCCTTTCAAGCTGCAATGAACCCGCCTGGTGGAGTTTGGCAAGAAGATTCTAAAGTTGATTCTGGTACTGAACCCGTTAGATTTGGTTATTATCTTAATCAAATGTTTAGCTCCACTATGTCTGGCGGTTTGAAAGAGTACCTAATCCGATATTCTGGAGGGAAACAATATTCTAACGTTCAAAATTTCGTGGGTTCTCTTATGTCGAATTATAATAGTATATCCTCTATGGCACATGATGGTTTAATTTTGGAGGATTCCGCGTTTAATGAAGTTGTTTCAAACTACAACAGCAGTGATGGCAATGGCGGTAATTCTTTCCCATACCTAATACGCTATGCTGGATACCCTGTATTAGGTTATACATACCCAAACATCTACATGAATTACATGGTTACTAATGGGGTTTCTCTTTTTATGTCCCTAACTATAATTCTTTTAGTCATATGTGGGTTTTTGACCAAAATGCCTTTTGCCCAAATTCGAGTTCTTGTTTTCTTGATGTGCATTTCGATCGGATGTATTGCCTCTGCTTATTTGTCGGTATTAGCAACTACGCTGCCAGATTTTTATACCGAACCGAAACACACCTTTATAAAAGTTCAAGTGTTCTTTGGAGTTTGCTGCATTTTGGCAGTTGGGTCCTTCATCTGGACTTTGGTATGGAAGATAGATAAGCTCCGAAAGAGAAAGAGGCACCAGCACGTTGGATTTATAAATTACCTCAAAGAAATCTTCCACATTATGGACGCCAAGGATGCAGGAAAACTGATTTTATTTGTTGTTAGTTACTTTGGTTTTCGTCTTCATGGATTTTTGTGTTATGGTGTTTGGTCCTATATCAACCACTTTTGGTATTAAACCAGAATCCCATTTTTGTTTAAAACCATGTGTGTGTGCTGCAACACCATGGTCCATGACTGAATATGGGATTACTTTTGGTGGATTCCGGCTATTTAAAATTACTAATTGTACTATGTTCTGTACTGTTTCATACCATGTTTGGTTGTTCTCTAATAAGTTTGAGTACAAATAGTTGTTTTATTTATTTATGTTCTACTCCCTCGAATCAATTAATGATCAGGTCTGAGAGCAAGTAAAACAAAATGATGGATATCTTTGTGGTTTATAGCCACAGCCCTGGTTTAGCGGTTCATGTCTGAAATTGCAGAGATAGACCAAATTTCATCTCAATTACTTCTGGGAAAGGTTCGTGGATAATGCTCGTTGGGATAATCCCTCTACTGCTAGATTCATTTCCTCTTTACAAGAAAACCTGACTTTTAACCTTGACTTATGACCAGCCATGCCGGGCCAAAACTAGGCTAATAACAAAGAGGTAGGTCCTCGTTTGGTGCAGTTCCTCTAATGCAGTTCGTACTTCACCTGATGAACGGTCCCTGTACTCAGATCGGGAAAAAACAATAACATTCAAATAGTACACAGAGGGTACCTCTGACTTATTAATCAGACGAGTCAGATCAGTGCATTATTGCTTTGCATTCAAAGAATATCGTTGAACCCTGACTTATGGCTGAAATTTACCAGGAAAAATGTTTTAACTATAGCCACACAATTTCATTACTTGTGTCTTCTAGTCAATCTTTCTTTAGATAGTCTAATCTTTTTTTTATCCCTCTTCATGTATCTATAAAATTCTTTGTTCCATTGATCAAAAAATAAAGAAAAGATATTCACATTTTGCCAATTCATTAGAGAGAAACAGAAGCTGAAAAATGGAGAGGCTATTAGGGATGTCAAAGAAACTTCTTGTATACTGCCAAAAGGTATTCTCTTATAATGATTCACGCCTTGATAATCTAGATGAAGTATTTACAAGTTTTTGTAGAACTCCGTTGCACATAGCAGCTATGAGGGGTGACATTAAATTTGCTACACAAATCCTATCTTTGAGACCTGATCTTGCTTTGAAACAAGACTTGAATGGATTTACTCCACTTCACCTTGCTTCAGCAAGATTCAGTATCGAGATGGTGCAACTGTTGTTAAGGGGTAGTAGAGGAATTGATGCCTGTATAGTTCAAGATCAAAATGGAAGAACGCCGCTACACCTAGCAGCTATGCAAGATCGAGTTAGGAACATGAAAGTACTAATGGAAGAATGCCCAGAAGCGATTCACCTAAAGAATGATCAAAATGAGACTATACTTCACTTTTGTGTTAAAATTAATACTAATATCAGTACCCTTGGATTGGTAATAAAGAAATTATTGGTCCTTGCACAACCTTCCGATCTGAATCATATATCAGTCAACTCCAGGGACAATGACGGGAACACAATCTTGCACCTGGCTGCAGAAATGGGGAATAGGAAGGTAAGTATGCACATTTGTAATTCTTTAGTTATGATTCCTGGAAAAATATAACCGTATGTTGTGACAAGTGTATCTTAGCTTTGTTCGACTTAATTGTGTTTGCAGATTGTTGATTATTTATTGAACAACAACAATATAAGAATTGACACAAATGCCGTAAACAATAATAACCTCAAAGCTTTGAGTATGTTATCACCAGCCCAAAGGGATGAATTGGAGATTGGATTTTATGATAACCGTCTTGAACAGCGTGCAGTGAAGCATGAGCATGAAACTAATTCAAAAGATGGTGATATTAAACATAAAAAGCTAAAAGAGAGGACAAACACAGCAATGGTGGTGGCTACATTAATAGCAGGAATTGCTTTTCAAGCTGCAATGAACCCGCCAGGAGGGGTTTGGCAAGATGATTCAAAAGTTGACTCCGGTAAAGACCCTATTACCTTTACTTACTACCTTAATCGAATGTATGGATCTACGATCACATGTAGTTTGGATTCTTACTTACAAGAAGGCTGCAAAAGGGATGGGGTAAGTCCTAATAATGGTAGTTATCGGGTAGAAAAGGAGAAACGTTATTCTGGTATTAGTTTTGTTGCCCCGAATAGTACAAAAAATAAAGCTACTGCGCTAGATCATGCTAGAATTTTTGTCTATGATCTAATGTCTACTATTTTGTGGGAGGAATCGCCTTCAGATTTATACATGATGACCAAGGGATTAATATTAAGAGATTTCAACTCTACTAAAGTTGTTTCCAACTACAGTAGTAGTGATAGTGAAAGCAATGGTGGTAATTTTTTCCCTTATATAATGCGGTACGCTGGATATCCCATAATGGCTTATTCACACCCAGCTATGTACATGATTTACATGACTAGCAGCGGTGTTGCGTTTTTTGTATCTCTGTGTATAATTTTATTGGCCACATGTGGGTTTATAAGCGATACATCTCCTACTCAGGCAAGATTTCTTGGAATGTTGATGTGCCTTTCAATCCTGTCTGTCAGCTACAGCTATGTTTGTCTTATAGTAACTATGCTGCCAGGGTTTTATACAGAAAGGTTAGAATTCTTGGTATTTTGTTCATACACTGCAGTCTGCTGCATCTGCGGATTTTGTTTTTACATTTGGAGTTTGATATCTAAGGTGGTTAAGCTACGAAAGAGGCACCTTTTTGGAATTAATATCCGTGATGCGATATGTGTTTCGGCACTTTGGGACAAAGATTCTATGGCTGTGGTCATATTTGCAATTTCAACAATGTTTTTCGTTGGTTTTTCATTAATCTTGTTATACACTAGCTTTATGGTTACATTTTTTGGATCCTATTTTAGGGATTTTCAGATTATTAATTAATGTGTAATTTTATGAATATCAAAATTCGTTTTGTTTGGTTGTAATTATGTTGAAGAACAGAAAATTGTAAGCTAAAGAGAAAAAACTTTAAAGTTTGTGAATATAGAGAGAAAATAAAATAAATACATTATATCATCCATGCGTTGGGATGTGGAAATATCGCATTGCCTACGTTGAATGAGTTAAGAGCATCTAACAGCGCCAGGAGAAGTTTGTATCGAGCACGACATACAACCCTAATACGTCACTATTGAATTAAGATTTTTTTTGATGGGGGCGAAATCCGAAGGGGGCATGGGGGACAAATGGTATGTTGACACATGTTATGAATTATGTTTCTTAATTGTTGTTGGTATTTTTGGAAACATAATTCATTGGAATTAATTAATATCAAAGACATGTGTCAACATATCATTTGTCCCCCATGCCCCCTTCAGATTTCGCCCCCATCAAAAAATTTCTCGAATTGAATTAAGCAATGATGTCATGATAGTTGTGCGATAATTGTGGAAATGCGAAGATAAGGTTCACGCAAAACGTGTGAAGATCAGTGCGAAGAAAAGGTTGACTTTCCATTGCCAGTGTGATCATGTCGTGTAAATATTAACAGAAATAGAAGGTTTTATTAGTTGTCATCTAATATGTAAATTAGTTGTAATCCACTATGTAAATGCTTGATAGAATAGAACTCGAAATCTTATTATGAAAGGTAAGATATTACAAATGTGGATAAACTCAAATCCTAACTTGGAGCACAAACAACTTTCTCTCTCTCTCTAAGATTACATACACAAACCAAAGATCTCCCTGTTTACAATGGTCCCTCGTCCCGTATATAGGGGTTTATATAGTGGATGACAGCTAATACACATGTTGGTTTGCAACTAATAAAGCCTTGTATTTCGGTAATCACTATGCGATATCATCTCCCTGTCATATGAAAGTCAACGTTTTTCTCGCGCTTGTCGTCACACGTTCCATGTGATTCTTATTATGTCATCGCATACCCCAGTAGTGACGTAGAAGGTTTATAACTTCGCCCTTACTATGTCCTTTTCGCGTTATCAGATGTTCTCGACATGTTCTGTAATGGTTGTGCATTATTTTGTATCCACAGTCTTTGGTACATCTGTATAGGAAACTGCAATCGAGTTGAGGTGGACTAAAATCAAGATTCGTATAAACTGGAATCTTTATCAACTAGTTAGCCAATTATATTGTTCTTTTTATCGGAAAAAGGCACTTATATTGTTAAACAACACTAACCACATACTTGAATAGCATATATGAAAACACGTTTATCCTTCGAGATCTTCATATCCGATTGGTGAAATATTTTGTTTGCGAAATTTTTAAGTACAATTCTGTTGAATTATTATTACCTGTATTCCATGTTTGTATTACTTCTAATTTTAGAATACACATGACCCAAGAATATTTGTAGACTACGTATTCATATGTATAAATAGCTAAGACATTGAGTTGTAATTTTTATCAGTTGATCAATAAAAATTCTCTGTATTGGAGACCAAAGTTTGTGTTGCTATTAAGAGTAGGTACGATCCTTGAGCTTTTCTACAAGAAGTAACTACATTCTTTTCAATACCTGGAGATATATTTTCTCTAAACCTAGTTACCTATATTGTTTTCTTAACCCTAATTATATACGATTTCAATATCCAGAGATATACTTCTATGAAATCTTTTTACCTAGAAACTAAATAAAATCCTAATACATAGGATCTATAATGGGTGGTGGAGATATGTAAGAACCATCATTCTCAGTGAATAAAATGGTTGGTATGTCAATATACGAACCAACACCAACATCAATTCCATACGGAATAAAACTGAACGATACCAACTTTTCTCTATGGTCTCAAATGGTGACAATGTTTGTTGTTGGAAAAGGAAAAAGAGGATATCTTACTAGTGATACTGAAACACCTGCTGTAGAAGACTAAGTTAAGTATGATAAGTGGATCATGGAAGATGATACAGTCAAGGGTTGGCTGATTGGTTCAATGGAACTTGATTTAATGAATCTTTTTGTTCGCTTGCCTACTGCAAAGGATGCTTGGGATGATGTACCTCAAATGTATTATGAAGGAGATGATAAGTCTATTCTCTATGACTTAACTCTAAAAGCCATGTCAACTAAACAGAGTGGTAGACCTATTTCTAGTCTTTTCTCTGAATTAAAATCAATCTTGAAAGAGTTTGATTATTGGAAAACTTATTACCTTTAGAAAGCCGGAGGTGATCAAGAAACGTAAGGAAGAGATTGATGAAGAAAGACTATATGTATTCCTTGCTGCTCTTGACGATGCTTATGATTCAGTTCGAGAAGAAATACTTCGTACTGATCCTTTACCCAGGCTAGAATTTGCGTTTACTATATTAAGGCGAGAATAACAAAGACGCGGTACTATGTTAACTCAAGGGGTTGATTCTCAAATTGCTATGTCTGTCAGGAAAATTGAGAAAAATTCTTTGAATACAAAAACATCTCATCCGAATAATAGTGGAAGATGTGTTCACTGTGGGAATACAAAACATCTTTTTGTGAAAACTGTTTCGAAAAAATTGGTTATCCAAATGGGTGGGATGATTACCAAAAGCGTATAAAGGCTGGGAAAGGAAAAGTTAAGGGTAAGGTAGCTACCTGTACAGCTGTTGTACCAACAACAACAACAGAGTATGAACAAGATAATATTCCTCTTACTTCTCTTGCTGATAATTCTAAAAGGAACAATGGTTGGATTTTTGATTCTGGTGCTACTAATCATATGACCTTTGATGCGTCGATATTAAGGGACAAAATTACTTCAACTTGTTCTGGTGTTACAAATGCTAATGGTATGACATATCCTGTTACAGGAGAAGGAATAGTTGATCTAACTAACTCTTTATCTCTAGAACATACCTTATTAATTCCTTTTCTTTCAACTAATCTCATGTCAGTGTCTCAAGTAACTTCTCAGTGAAAGTGTTTAATATTGATATATCCTGATTTCCGGTTACTTCAGGATCTCAGCAGTGGGGAAATAATTGGCAGGGGTACTAAAAGAGAGGGGTTATACTATGTGGATGATGTGTGTGAACGAAGGTCTTTGTTAGCTAAAGGAATATCTCGCACACATACAGATAAAATTTTGTTACATCATCGTAGACTAGGACATATTTCTTTTGGATATTTGGAGCATTTATATCAAAAGTTATTTACTTCTTGCAAACCATCTGATTTTCAATGTGAAACTTGCATTTTAGCAAAGAGCCATCGTGCTACTTATCCTGATAGTTTTAATTAAAGATTTGTTCCATTTTCTTCGGTTCATTCTGATGTTTCGGGTCCCTCGAATATTGTTTCTACTTCTGGTTATAGATGGATTGTTCTATTTATCGATGATTGTACTCGTATGACTTGGCTTTATATGATGAAGAATAAAAGTGATGTACCAGATTGTTTTCGCAATTTTAATAAGATAGTCCAGACACAATAATCTGGAACTCTAAAGGTTCTACGAAGTGATAGAGGTGGAAAATGTATTAACCGTACCTTAAAGGGTTATTTTGCTGAGCATGGTCTTGTTCATGAAACTACTTGTCCATCTACACCGCAACAGAATGGAGTTGTAGAAAGAAAAAATAGACAGTTGTTGGAGATTACCAGGGCTAGCTTAATTGGAGCATATATGAAACCAAATTTTTGGGAAGAAGCTCTTATTAGAGCTGTTTTTCTTTTTAATCGTGTTCCTACAAGAGTTCTGAAATTTCAGACACCAGTAGATAAACTTGCTTCTTTTGTGACTCTTCCATCTAATCTTACACTTTCACCAAGAGTATTTGGTTGTGTGGCTTATGTACACATACAAAAGCATTTACGTTCGAAACTTTATCCTTGTGCTCTTAAATGTGTCTTTGTTGGATACAATCAATTTCAAAAGGCCAACAAATGTTATCATCCTTCAACAAGAAGAACATAAGTCACCATGGATCTGACTTTCTCTGAACATGAGATGTATTTTGCTTCCGCTGAATTTAATACCTCTCACTTGGGAGAGAGTGTAAAAGAAAGTGTTAATTGGATGGAATTGTTTCCGGATAGTTGTGATTTAATGATAGAGTCTACAGAAGATGAAGAAGTTTTAACTACTAATGATAATGAAGCTGGAGATGGTCAACAATTTGTTGAAATAAAAGATTTATCTATTGGTAATGTTGTTGCAGAAGATATAAATGAAGACGGAGATGAAACTCAGAGTCTTATGGAAAAAGATAACCCCTCTGCTGCTACAGTACCCACTCTTGTCAATAGTACCCACTAATACTGAGAATTGTGAAGTTGTTGTTGTTGAGGCTAACTGGTATCAGAGCTAGGAATTGTGAAGTTGTTTTTGTTGAGGCTAACTGGTATCAGAGCTAGGCCCATACGCAGGGTGTAAATCCGATTTTGGCCACCGTCACCTGTTAAAGTCTGCGGCAACTAGAGCTGGCAAACGGGCGGGTCGGGGCTGGCCCGTTACGGGTTACACGGGTTCGGGTTAACACGGGTCAATACCTGCGGGTTGATATTCTTCACGGGTTGTCATATCTTGAACCCGTGCCCGTAACGGGTAAAACTTGCGGGTTCACGGGTTAGCCCATTTCTGGTGAGTCAACTCGCCAGAAACCGATTTCAGATCAATTTCCTGTCAAATTCACACCAAAATTTAAGAATGCAAAACTTGACACTACTTTTGCATTTGCACCATAAAAGGAAGGAACACAGTTTAGTTACACTTGCACAATATACTAAATTACTAATCATTAGTAGTTTAAATGTTTAGTACTTCATCAGTTCATGCCATGATATCTTCAAGAGTCAAGACTTCAACAAAGAAAAATACCCTTCAAGTAATACCACTTCCTGCACAAAATATATATGTGGTTAATCAAAAAAAGTGATAACTATCCAGAAAACATCTCCAATCTCTTTTCTATACAAAATTTGGAGACACTTTGAAAGTTTGATAAGTAACTGTCTATCCAAAAAAACATTCTCAGTATTCCATGTCTATCTTTGAATTGAGTTGCTCCAACTATTGAATAAGAATCTGTAATTTGAAGCAAAAATAAATCAAACAAAACAGAAAAAGAATCAAGTCAAAAACATGGAATTATGCATAATTACCCCGCTATATATTGAAGAATGAAGAAGTGTGCATACTAATTAGACGCATAAGAACTTACTTCCCCATCCTCCACTGCACCAAATTCAAATCCTAATACATCTTCTCCAATAATTCCATTGTCCTCATCCAAATCTTCTTTTCCTACATGGATAAAAACAATCAACAGTTATATATGAAATTTAGACATTCACCTAAATGCAAAATTACTGACTTATGCACCAGCTGACCAGCAGCACCACTTAGGCACACTTACCAATTCCATGAACCCAATCACGAGTTGTTATCACCGCCTCAGCATTTTCAGGTAATAAGGAACTGCGAAATCGATCAATTACCCTTCCACCAATGCTAAATGCAGATTCAGAAGCGACGGTTGAAATAGGAATTGACAAAATATCACCCGCCATTCTTGAAAGTACTGGAAATCGATGTTCCTGGGCCTTCCAATACATTAGGATATCAAATGGTTTATCTAAAGAACATCCATATTTCTCAGTAAGATAGTGATCCAACTCTGACAAGTCAGATTGCAGATCACCACCACTTTCCTGTGTTGCAGCATATTCCTGCATGAACAAGCAAGAAGTGAGTGCAGTACTGCAGTCTGCAGTGCAAGCCTGCAAGGTACTAGTTATCTTCTATGAGAAGATACCAAACAACTTCAGAAACCTACTTGGTTAAAACAGAAAATAATACAAGACCACATGTACTTCATAAGTAAAAAGTAAGCTTTAAAATTACCTGGAACCACTCACTTCCCTTAAGGGCAGAATTCCCACCACTCAGAATACCCATATTCTGAGTTCCAGTAACAGAAGTTCTTGAATTTGATAATGTGTAATACTCATTATAAAGTTTTTTCATATCTTCACGCACATCATCAACTTTACTTTCTAATTGTCTTACATCAGTATACAACTTGGAGTAAGCAAAGTTTAGATACTTCAGTTTCAATCTAGGATCTAACACAAGTGCCATAGCCAAAATAGGACTCAAGTTCTCCCAGTAACTGTTAAATTTAATTTGCATCTCCTTTACCATGTCCCTAATGTATTCAATTTCATTTGTGCTTTCTTTTTTTAATAACACCTGAACTTGACAAACTCCTTCAAAATAAAGATTGGAAGTAGGATACTTACTACCGGAAAATAAAGTTGTGAGATCATAAAACGTCTTGAGAAACTTTGTGACTACTTCAATTTGCTCCCATTGTTCATCAGTTGGACAGTCTTTATAGTCTGGATCCACCTCCTTCAAATGAGCAAAAACACTTTTATAAACAAGACAACTATCTAACATAAGATAAGTTGAATTCCACCTATATAAAACAAACATTCAGTTTCAGTGAGTAATATTATAAACAATAATACAATTCTCTAATTGTATAAGTATAACAAAATAAAACTGGAAACTGGAAACCAACCTTGTTTTCACGTCTTGACGAATACCTCTTCTTATTGCAGACATTCCTAGAGTATCAACAATGTCCAAGAAATTTTGCTTTCTTACTTGGGACTTCTTTAGGGCCTTCACTGACTTTCTTATCTTAAGTACAGCTGGATCAATCTTCACAAGTCCATCTTTTACAATAAGAGCTAAGATGTGAGCACAACAACGCACATGAAAGTATTTTCCCTTGTTAAACAGGATCTTCTTTGCAACAAGTCTACTCTGCATAATTCTAGCACAAGCTCCATTATTTGCGGCATTATCCAAGGTGATGTTGGATACTTTATCTTCAATTCCCTAATCATCTATCATTGCAAATAGCCTTTCAGAAAGGTGTTCACCTGTATGAGGTAGTAGAAAGGGGAAAAGTTAAACTCCCAATTAAGTAATTCACCATACTTCAACAATGAAAATCATAAGCTTTAATATAGTCTACAACAGCAACAATCCCATCAGTAAATTATCTCCAAGAGTTTTTATAAAAGAAAAAAACAGAACACTAGCAACTGAGTAGTACTATATTCACCACTACTAGCTCTAGTTAAGATACTGATCACTTTTCCTACAACACTAGCAACTGAGTAGTAACTAGTAATGCAAAATGCCAAACAGAACTGATTGATTCAATATCGAGCTTTCTCAACAGAAACCGGGTTGTTATATTTATGAATTACTAAACTCTATGGGCCTTAAATTACCATATTATGAGCAGAACCAGACCTATATAAGTTTTTTGAGCAGAATCCAGACTTAACTCAAATATCAGATGCAAAGAAAATAAAAGATCTCAAGACTCAAGTAAGTGATTCACCTGTATGAGGTGGTGGAAGTTCACAAAAGTTCAGAAGATACTTCTTCAACTCCCAATTTTGATCAAGAAAGTGCACAGTTAAGCTTATGTACCCTGTAGTCATAACAGAAGTCCACATGTCTGATGTTAGACACATCCTACCTGTAAGGATAAGTCATACACATCAGCACATCTTATGATAATCAATTACTCATATATAAAAGTATAAAACAAAATATATGGTTTGGGTCAGTAAGATTTGAAATTCTAAATTGAATCGTACCTGGAGCAAGTTTTAATCTGTTTCGAATACCTTCTTTTCGGGCTTTATGATTTTTGACAACATCGGCTTTCCCAGTATTCCTTGATATTGGTTTAGCATCTTCATTCAAATAAGCACATATGTCCCTAAATTCTTTCCACTCCACCAAAGAAAATGGGACATTCCTTGCAATGAGTAATGCTGAAAAAAGATCGCGCAGTTTCATCTGATCAATTTTGCGTACACGGGAAGACAGCTGGCCATTCTTTGCAGCTAACATCATCTGCCCTATGTCCTGAGAGTCACGCTTAAGGAACTTATGCCTTTTCATAGATGAGGTTCCACCTTTCTGGCTATCATATTTATATCCAGTTTTACAAGCCTTGCACACTGCCTTTTTTGTTCCATCTTGACATTTAACGAGATCAAAATATTCCCACACATCAGATCTAAGTTTATGTTCTTTTTCACCTGAAACTGGTGTAGCTGCACAACCAACAGTTGTAGAGTCATTCACAGAATCTAGCATCTCAAGCTCAACATCATCATCCGCACCATCATTACTCATAACATCGTTATAATGTTCTTGTACACTTGACATCCTAGAACCTGGATGGAGCCACAAAGAATAGGTCAAATACTCATAAATTAGTCATTACTCACTTGCATTGCATCACATTCAATTGACAGTCACAGACTAACGATAACATTATCAGTTTATCACAATTCACAGTTTCACACACAAATGGAGAGCACAAGAAGATGATATCCAGTAACCAGTTATCCACCATACACATTATTATTTTGAATACATGAAACTATCCTGAAGCATGTAGTATTGTAGTGCATCAACATTTTATGCTCCATTGTTGAATTTAACAAACACAATTTAAGCCTTAACAACCAGAAGGTCCAGAACCCAGTCATGGATAGTTGGATACTCAACAAAGAAACAGAAAGCAAGGAATTTCACAAAATAAACCCCCAATTTGTTCTTTCAAGGTAACACTAGTCACTAGGTCTTGCCAAACAAAGCATACAAATATACAATCATTAGAGATGAATGAAAATGTAAAGAACCAACTGTAATTGTGTCTGTAATACTGTATCCATGCCCTAATTAAAATAAAATATGCACAATCACATATTCACATACATAAGCAAATCCCTAATTAAAACCACATAGTTTATCCAATAACTCCACTAAAATCCTTAAAACCCTAATTCACCATAAACCCTCAATCCCATCTTAATAATCCATAATAAAAATCAAACCAACCAACAACAAAAAAATAAAAAAAAAACTAAATCAATTCGTTCCAACTCATAAAATCGGCATATCATCAAAAAATTCAAACAATTTGTATTCATGTTCAGAATCAGAGAACCATGGTATTGGTAATATTGTATAATACAAACCCAAAATCAAACCCTAGACTAGAATAAGAAACTTTTCATAGAAATTCAACGTCATAGATATAGAGAAAAGAGCTTACAGTTACGGGTTGATATATCAATGGATCTTCAAATCTTTTAGAATCATATTTCCCTCTGGAGTTTGAAAATAAACAGAACTCGGTGACGGTGAGTGGAGGACTGAGGAGTGACTCGACTCTCAAGTGAGGACGTCTGAGCTGAGGATCTGAGGTGAGGAGAGGACTGAGAGTCTCTGAGACTCTGTGACTGTGAGAGCAGCCGCAGAAGATGAGAAGAAGACGGTGGAGAAGAAGAGTAAAAGACGATGGAGAAGAAGACGGTCTCGTGGGAGTCTGGGAGGTGGGAGAAGAAATGTTATCTCTAGGGTTAGATTTTCAGTATTTATATCTTGAATGTAGGGTTAGGATTAAGTATGTAACGAAATCCAATGGTGAAAATTAAATGTAATTTATTAATAATAATTATTCACGGGTTTACGGGTTAACCCGCGGGTTAACGGGACGGGCACGGGTTTACCCGTTTACTTACAAGCCACCATTTCTATAACCCGAACCTGGCTTGTTTATAACCCATCCAAGCCGGGTTCGGGTTTTCACGGGCCGGGCACGGGTTAATCCGCGGGTTTGAGCTGGTTTGCCAGCTCTAGCGGCAACCAACTCAAAACCAATTGGCAATGAGTGGAGCGGCCCTTCCATATTATATTTAAGTTAATTATGCGGAAACTAGAAATGTGAGACTATTGTACTTTCACAAATTCAACACAACACAGTTACCTGCAACTGAAACATTAAACCTCTGAAGCTTCCATAGAGGCAAAAATCTAACGGTATCTGAGAAATCAACCTGGAAAAATTGAGGAACAACAATCCATGGAACTTTCCTTTGGTCAACCACGTCGTGGCCATACTAGCTAGGCCTACATTCAAGATGTAGGGCCTCTTTAGGTAAAAACATAAACATTTGACAAATTCTGAATTATTATGGAAGTGGGAGGAGGATTGAGCCTCAAAAAATAACATAAACAGAAAAGTTAAGCAAAAAAAATCCACAAAACTTAATTGTTTGTCTTCTGATAAAGGACAAGAAGAGATACAAAATGAATCCACCTTATAAGCATTTATTTAGTCTTCCTTTTTTCCAATGTCTTTCAACTAGCCAAGAACTATGTTGTAAAAGGCGAGCGCCAAGAACTATGTTGTAAAAGGCGAGCGCCCAGAGCGCTAGGCGCCAAAGGCCCACTAAGCGTAGTTCTAGCGCCCGAGTAACCCTATTCCACTCTATTTTCCACGCCGGCGCCTTAGGCGAGCGAGTTTGGTGCTTTAAGCGCTTCGCGGAAGTGTTAGGCGCTAGCCTAAGCGCCAAAGGCGCCAAATTACTATACATCACATTTAAGTTTCCAATTGATCTTCATAAATTAACTTTCCATAACAGTACGATTCTCCTCAAATTTAAACTTTTCTTTCCATAGTTTATGGTATCAATTTCATCAACAATCAATGATCAACATATGGATACATACTAATCGTATATATATTTATGGAGGTAAAGATATTCGTACAGCAAGGATACAGGTTACAAAAAGATTACAAAGATCTTGCATGGATAGCAAGAGAACATAATATAAAGATACACATGATATTCCTACACCTAGAGTACAGCGTACAAAGATTACAGAGATCTTTCTTAGACTGATCAATTTGGAAACTTGCAACAATTAGAGTCTCCTAGGTGGACTTTGCACAGTCATTGCCCATAGCTCCAACAGAAGATCAAAGTATGGAAACTTTATTTATAGTGAAATATCAATATTCGTGGAAAATCAATCACCATCGAGAATCAATGATAAAAATATGGAAACAAATAGTTTTAAGGAAATAACGTGATTGATGTATTTTTAAGGGAAGCTGGTCTTAGAGCTTCCCCAAATATATTTTCTTTCCTTGGCAGAACTCGGCCTTTTCTCATTACTTTTTCTTCTCACGTGGTTTACTGTTTCTATACAAACTCTTCTATTATTCCTCCACTAGCAAATCCTGGATTGGTACTGCGTATAACTTCCATATTGAGTCAAACATGATCTGAGATTCTTCCATGTTTAAGTGAATATCTTATTCTTCCCTTTTTAGTCGAGAATCAATACCTTTAAAATCCTAACTCATATAAGGCCCAACGTCGCGCGGTGAGAATACCCACCTTTGGATGAGCCTCACCGCCCCCTTGAAATTTCTCCATTCCACTTTTCCTCAAATACTATTAATGTAACAGTGTATACCGGTTTTTTATTTTTAAAAAAAAAACGAAATGGAAAACAAACGAAAAACAGTCTCCCCGAAAATAAAAATAAAAACAAAAAAAACAGCAGAACTAGTCATAAAAACCCAAGGTGACCAAACTTGTGGTACAAAAACTCTATTCAAAAATTGAGTTTCATTAAAACTCCATTTTAAACAAAATTGATACAAAAAACCCCAAAATTTTAAAAGTTGATATAAAAACCCCAAATTTCAAAATTTGTCTCATCAAATTTTATGATGAAACCAAAATTGGTTTCATCAAATTCTTTGGGGTTTATGTGTTAATTTTGTTTTGATGGGTTTTTTTGTGGATGGATAGTGACACCTTTGGGGTTAGAACTCACGCACCGAAAAAACAGGAACAATTTTATTTTTTTTATGAAACCAAGAGAGAAGCAGTGAGAAACCCTAATACAACTCCGCCTCCACCTTCTTCTCCATCATCTACATCTCATCCTAATCTATTCACCTCTCTTTTTTCTTTGTTGATTTACCTTCAGGTATCATATCCCTTCCCCTATAGAACTCCGTCTGTGTTTGTGCAAGTGAGCTTTCTTCAAAATCATCTTATTTCCTCTCCTAGAACTCAGGAAAGCGATAATGGAAGAAAATCCAGGAATACGTTGCATCTTTTTCTCAATCTCTTCTGCATCAATTGGGGTTTTCATGTGTTTAATTAGAGTGAACACTGATTAGGGTCTCTCTCACTTTCAACCTTGCTTATTAATCATAAGGGTCTCTCTCACTTTCAACCTTGCTTATTAATCATAAGGGTAAGCTTTCTATGATTTTGTTATCTTTTATTGATGTTGGGTTTATACTAGATTTTGATTTAAATTACTTTATTTGGTTCGAATTTGATTTTCGTTCATCATTTGCTTCTCTCTACATATAGATACAGAGAGGATTAGGTTTATACGGGATGTACACATGGTCAGCTACAACAAAGATTCTCAGGCAATTACATTTGGTATGTTGTTATTTTGCATAGTCAGTGCAAGTATTTATTTTATTTTATTTTTAGCTTCTATGAAAATAAGAAACCCTGTCATAGATTTGAGGAAGTAGGGCTGTCAATGGATATCCGTTATCCGTTAGCCGAATCCGAATATCCGGAATCCGTTAGCTTAACATCCGAAATATCGGTAATCGGATATCGGTATCCGATAACATAATGGATATTTTCATTCTAACGTAACGGTACCGGTTGAGGCTATTTTCGTTAGCCTTATTTCCGATATCCGATAACGTGTGTTTAGCACGTGTAAATTCCTATACCTAGGTTACTATACTTCGAGAATCACTTCTTCAGTTGTTCAGTCGACACAAAAGAGAGAAAAAAAGAGAAGAAAAACTCACCCCTCGTCTCCTTCCTTTCAATTCGTGCAAAATCATCTTCTTTTCTATACAAATCTTGTGTGATTACTGATTAGAAAACTAGGGTTATCTTCTTCTATTTCTTTTGAGTTTAATTTCAATCCTAAAAACTCAATTTTCAATTTAGGGTTTCTGAAATTTTGGTTTTCAGAACAGTTTGAGATTCGTGAAATTAATCATGTCCCAAACCAAAAGAGGAGCATCCAATCATGTTAGTTCATCAAGCAATCCCTCACTTTCAGTTTCATCACAATTACCTGTTGCATCAAACCAAGTTCAAGGTTCAGGAATTCACTCAACACCTGCTGCTGTTACACCTACAATTCGTCCCAGAGAAGAAGCAGAAGAAGAAATAGAAGTAGATGAAGATCCAATTATAGCTGAAGAAAAGAAAAACCTACGTTCAGTAAGGTCTGATGTATGGATTGATTTTGAAAGGTCAATTGGAAAGAAGAAACTGAAAAGTGGGAAGGAGGTTGGGATACTTATGGATGAATGCAAACATTGTAAGAAGAGAATGCCGCTTGCATCACCATGCTAAAACCTGCAAAGAAAAGCCTGAGAATAAGAAAGGACAAAGAAAGATTACTACAATCAAAACAGGTAATGCACAAACTAAGTTAGCTAATTGGAAGTATGATGCTGATGCTACTAGGATACTTGTTGCCAAGATAATTGCTAAGCATGGTTATCCAATCACTATAGTTGAGCATCCATATTTTAGAGAGTTTGTTAAGTCTTTGAATCCTGCTGCTAAGCTTTACACTAGGAATACAGTTAGTGAAGATATCATGAAACTAACAACTGAGTTCAAACTGCAATTACAAAAACAATTTGACACAATTACATCTAAATGTAGTTTAACAACAGATATGTGGACATGTAAGCATACAAAAGATGGTTATTGTTGTATGACAATGCATTACATAGATAATGAGTGGGAAATATTTAAGAAAACACTAGCATACACTTTAGTGCCATCACCACATTCTGGAGAAGTTCTAGCATCTGTAGTGAAATCAGTAGCTCTAGATTGGAACATAGATAATAAGCTTTTTGCTGTAGCTGCTGACAATGCTAGCTCAATCAATGTTATGATGGCAAATCTTAAGTCATGGCTTGATAGCAAAGATTGTCTAGTTCTTAATGGGGATTTGTTCCAAATGAGGTGTAGTAATCATGTATTGCACTTGATTGTAGTGTGTGGAATGAGAGTAGCTGCTCCATTTATAGATGCAGTTAGAGAGTGTGTGAAATATGTCAAGTCAAGTCAGGCTAGAAAATAGAAATTTGGATGTGCTATTTCTCAATTTAAGCTTCATGCTTCAAGGTCTGTTGGTTTAGATGTGGATACCAGGTTGAACTCCACCTTAAAGATGCTTAAAGATGCAATTTTTTTGAGACAAGCTTTTGTTAGGCTAGCTGATTTGGATAATGACTTCAAGATACTACCAACTTCTCAGGAGTGGCAACAAGGAGTACATATATGTGAATGTTTGGAATTATTTGATGCGATTTCAACCAAATTTGCTAGGATTAAGTATCCCACGGCAAATTTGTATTATAATGGGGTGCAAGAAGTTAATAGATGCATTAAGATCTGGGAATTAAGTCAGCATGAGTATATCAGAGACATGGCCAAGAATATGAGGACAAAATTTAATAGCCACTGGAAAGAAAGTAACACTTTGATGGGCATTGGAGTTGTTTTGGATCCTAGGTATAAGGCTAGATGGGTGGAGTTTGTTATGAAGAGAGTACATGGTGTCCAAAACTATCAAAGTAACTATAACAAATTTGAACTTGCACTCAATGCTCTTTACTGTGCTTATGAAACCAACAATACAGTTCCAGATTATTTTGATAGTGGAATGAATTCAGATGGAATTGAAATCTCTGCAGCTACAATAACATCATATGAATTTGGTTATGATGATTTTATTATGGAAAACAATGTGTTTGAGGTTGAGAAGTCAGAATTGGAGACATACTTAGCAGAACCAGTTCTTCCTAAAGACACAACCACTGAAGAAATGAGGTTTGATATCTTAAGTATGTGAAAGAATCATGCTCCTAAGTACCCAACTCTCTCAATGATTGCAAGAGATGTATTGGTTGTTCCAGTGACAAGTGTAGCATCAGAATCAATGTTTAGTGTTGGTGGTAGGGTTATCACATCTCATAGGAGTTCATTAGCTCCAGAACTTGTTGAAGCATTGCTTTGTTTGGGTGATTGGCTGCCAGATCTCAGTCTCAGTGACAGTGATAGTTGTATTACTGGTAACTTTCCTTACATCTTAATCTTTTATTTTCTTTTATATTTATTGGCTTATTGCACTGACATTGCCAGCTTAACTAACACTTTTGATTTTCCTTTCAAAATGCAGAAGTTCAGGACTAAGGAGGAATGCATTTGCAGATGCAGTTGGCAGTGGAGATGGAGGAATGCATTTGCAGTTGCTGAAACACATGGAGATGGAGTTCCTTTGTCTTTTCTTTTGCAAGAACATGGTTTTTTGTTTTGCTAGAACATCTGAACATGTAATTTGGTGGCATGGATTTAGAACATGAACATTTGTATGTTTTTTTTTTGTGTGGCTTGGATTTAGAACTGGTCTTCTTGGATTTAGTCATTTAGAACTTGTTTTGTGTAATTATGTGGCAGATTTGTAACCTGTTCTGTGTTTGTTCTGTGACATACCGGATGGTATCGGAAAAATATCCGATATCCGGTAAGTCCAACGTAACGGTAATGAAATTGAATTTCAGATTTCTGTCGGAACTTAAGGGATATCGGATACCGATAATTTTAATGGCAACGGCAGCGGCAGAGCCAATATCCGTTACGTTTAGTACCGTTGACAGTAGTGTAACGATACTAAGAAATATCATGCCAGTTATTATTAGGCAATACGACTAATAATAATTGATTGCAGATTGACGGGTTGCATGGGATCGTTCCTAAGAACCTGATTTGGAAATTTTCTTTGGGGGTTTGTTACATTTGCCTTGAGCGTTTCACACTGTTGGTCGAAAAACAACGTTTTCGTCCTAAGAAGAATGCCCACCGTATGCTTTTCAAGTGGAACACCATGTGAAAGTGTGAGCAATAAACTGTAAGTATTATCTCCATCGTTTTGCTCTTTTATATTTACTCTCACTGTTACTGCATTTTGCTAGAATTAACTTGGATATGAGATTGGAACTTTTAGCATAGGGAACATGTAGCTTATCATGTGGTACTTGAGTTATCACTATATTCATCAAGTGTGTTAAGAATGATGTTTATTGACTACTTCAATTTCCTTTGCCTATCATGTAGCGATGCTTATACTTTTGTTAAGTGTGTTAAGAATGATGCAGAGATACGGGTGTTAAGAATGATTTGAGTTCCATCTTTGTTTATTTGAATAATGTTTAATTACCTCTAACCTTTTCGCAACAGTTGACAATATTGAGCTAATTTTGCTGTGTGAATACAGACGCAAATGTCATCATCCTCGAGGCACCAGCTGGTGTTGCAGTTTCATATCTGAATTCCAACCAAACCATTCCAATCAAACCATCATTAGCTTGAAAAGAATTGATGTAAGTACATGGTTATTTGCAGGTAATTATGTATTACCGTACATAAATTCTTGAATGTTTGTTAATTGATTTGTCTGTTATGGTACTCTGATTAATATTTTTCATAGGCTTTCACAGGTCCAATATGCCGCCCACATAAAAATTCAATCAGCAGACGTACTTATAGTGGTAATAATTTTTTCTGCTTTGCCAGTTCCACTTCTAATTTCAGTCCTTATAGTGCGTGTACATATATAGATCTGCTACGGAACCAAAAAAGAAAAGAAAAAAGAATATGAACTTCTATATCCCAAAGGATCGATATCGCCTTCGAATTCTTTCTTAACCAACAGTATTGTTCTGTTTTGCAGGGTTTGAATTGAGCATTCTTAATTTTTGCTTCAGGGTTGATGCAAGATGGAGGGGTCATAGATTCGATGTTGGAGAGCCAGTAGATTATAACTTGGTATGTATTCTTCTTAATTTTGGCTTACTTATTAGTAAGATATTTAAGCATTGTTTTAAGTACTAAGGGTTTGGAAATGTGATCTCTTAATCTTCAACTCATTGGTGTTGGTGAGTGTAAGTATGTGGTGAGTGTAACGTGTTTGGTGGTGCTGTTGGTGAATATGTGTAGTGGTCTGATTTGCGGTGGTGAGTGTGGTCGAGGTTGATGCTGGTGGTAGCCTATGTGGTGGCTTAACATTTTTTTTTGGTTTCTTATAGGAAAGATTTGGAGGAAACCTGTCGAGTAGATGAAACCCCAAGTGTGAGGAAGTTCAACCTAAAACTCGTGGTAAACAAGGAAGTGGTTACACCGCAGTCTGCTGCATCTGCGGATTTTGTTTTTACATTTGGAGTTTGATATCTAAGGTGGTTAAGCTACGAAAGAGGCACCTTTTTGGAATTAATATCCGTGATGCGATATGTGTTTCAGCGCTCTGGGACAAAGATTCTATGCTTGTGGTCATATTTTCAATCTCGACAATGTTTTTCGTTGGTTTTTCATTAGTCTTGTTATATACTAGCTTTATGGTTACATTCTTTGGATCCCATTTTAGGGATTTTCAGATTATTAATTAATGTGTAATTTCATGAATTGGTTTTGTTTGGTTGTAATGATGTTGAAGAACAGAAAATCGTAAGCTGGAGAGAAAGAACTTTAAAGTGAATATGGAGAGAAAATAAAATAAATACATTATACATATCATCCATGCGTTGGGCTGTTCAAGGTTCTCATATTGAAATGGCCAATTATTTAACAACGAAGAGATTCGCCCGTGTCTTGTAGAATTAGAGAAACCACGGAGGAAGAGAAGAAAGAAGAAACTGGTCGCTGCAAATTACATCTATATCATCATCACTAACACAACTGACAAAAAGATACGAGCTAGAGAAAACCCAATCCGAATAATAGCTAGCTGGACAAGTGTTAAAGTCTGCGGGCATCCAACTCAAAACCAATTGGCCCTTCCATATTATATTTAAGTTAGTTAACATGTGGACCTACATACAAGTGACCACTCAATCGGTAACCTATTTAAGTTAATTAACACGTGGACCTACGCACGAGTGACCACTCAATTGGCCTACACCCCGGGTGTACAAAGGTTTGGACAAGTGTTAATGTTTGTGGGCATCCAACTCAAAACCACTTGGCCCTTCCATATTATATCTAAGTTAATTAACATGTGGACCTACGTACGAGTGACCACTCAATCGGTAACATATTTAAGTTAATTAACACGTGGACCTACGTACGAGTCACCACTTAATTGACCTACACCCCTGGTGTACAAGGGTCTGGGGCTTGGCTCTGATCCCATGTAAAAGTCTGCGGGCATCCAACTCAAAACCAATTGACAATGAGTGGAGCGGCCTTCCATATTTAAGTTAATTATGCGCAATCTAGCGATGTTGGACTATTGTCCTTTCACAACACAACAAGACAATATCCAAAGGAGAAACTAGATCAACTCTGGCATCCCAATTGAACATATAGGATGCTAGACGCATGGGCCAAGTGAAAGGTGTCTGAATTGGATAACAGTAAAACGATGCTAGCTTTAACTCCCAATATTACATCCCCAATCGATGTTCCTTTCGTGTGGAAGACTCTAACATTCCTCTCTTTCCACGATGATCAAATGGTTGCATATAGCAGAATTTTCCAGATTTGAGCGTCCCTACCTGATAAAGGGTGATTCGTCCAAGCTTTAAATTTCGGATCAAATATTGCTTCATTCATACTCCAAGATATTTTGCTTCATTCATACTCCAAGAGATTTTAAAGGGCGCCTTAATTTGATCAAATAAAACCAGACATGCCTTCAAGTGCACAATGGAAAAATAGATGCTCTGCGTTTTCCTTTTTCGTGTTGCACATCTTGCAAATTGTGTCTGGCACAACTACATGTATATATAACATGGTATATCATCCCAAATCTACATAACATTATGGGGAAATTTACAAAAGACAGTATAAGTCTGTACGTATTGTTTCTTTTTTTTGATCGATAGTATAAGTCTGTGCGTATTGTTTCTATTTGAATCATGGACTGCCCAAGAGATCAGCATCTTACCTTATTTGATGGTTAAACAAACCCACAAGTGAAAAACATACGTACATCGTTACAAATAGATCTCAATACACTCCACTCCACAATTCTAGCCAACCTTTACTATAAGATCTCTATAGCCGTTCTCTAAACCGGAATGTGCAAAATCAGTCATTCCAGTGATAATTCTAGATACTGCTAATTCCCTAAAAGATGAATTTGTTAGCGGTAGAAAATAAAATTTGTTAGCAGTATAGCCTGATGAAAATGGTAGGTATCGCCAAAAAGATTTTTATTAGCTTTGATACCGGTACAGTACCAGACTACCAGCCATTGTTGCACCTATTTAAGGTCACCAGTGAATGATCAATTTATGAAGACTGGATTATATAAGCACACTAGTTTTCATATAGATGAATTGCTAACTTTTGTATATATGATATAAAAATAATGGAACTTAAAAGCATCCATACTTAGTTTATTAATTCTTTGGCATCGAAGAAGACTTGGAAAATTTATATATTTTTGTGAAAAGAGATCTTTACATATTTAGATAAATAAACAATGAGGAGGGATCCTCTCACACTTTTATTATCACCCTATCTCACATGTTGGACGTTATTTTTGCGAATAAAAATCAAACCGTAACGGATTTGAAGCTAATATTTTGGGAATATGTTAATATTACATAGTTCTATATTCCCACCGAAAATGAACGTATTCCGAGATGTATAACACCACCATCTACTACTTTAAAAATGGGCCGTTGAAAATCAACGGATTTCTGGCCGTCAAAATTAAGATCGGTAGATTGTGAGGTTTTATATTTTGGAATTTGCTCATTTTTGGTAGGCATATAGAACTTGGTAAGAGAAACATATCCTCAAAATATTAGCTTCTAATCCGTTTCGGTTTGGTTTTTATTCACAAAAATAACGTCCAACGAGTGAGAAAGTGTGATAATAAAAATGTGAAGGGATCCTTCCTCAATTATTACAGTTTGATTATTAAGTGTTTAAAACTTTAAAGCTTGTGTGTGGTTGCATTGCAAAGGAAGAATAACCTTTTTCTTTATTCTACTGAACTAGCTGTACTAAAGAATATTATTCCGATTGGAAAGCTGCTCAGGGAGGAGCATTGTGAAAATAACTCATTTGGACAGATTCTAAAGCTGCTCTCCTCGACAAAAATAATCCTGTTTTTCTATTTCTTCAAGGAATTACAGATTCCTTACTAATATCCACTATATTAAAAAATTGCAATAACTTAACACTCTATTCAGAGAGAAATAGAGGGACAAAAATGTGGAAACAAGTTGAAAAGATGTTCTCCAGCGGAAAAGACTCGCGACTTAATAATCTGGATGAGACATATACAAGTTTCTGTAGAAGTCCCTTACACATAGCAGTTATGTCTGGTGACATCAATTTTGCAACAAAAATCCTATCTAAGGAACCTCATCTTGCATTAAAACAAGACTCAAATGGATTTACTCCATTGCACCTAGCTTCCGTGAGAAAAAGTCTTCGGATGGTGAGATTGTTGCTCAAGGCCGAACCTGGTGCTTGTATCGTTCAAGATGAAGATGGAAGAACACCTCTACATCTAGCAGCTATGAAGAATCGAGTGGAGATCATGAAAGCACTAATCAAAGAAGGACTACCCGAAGCAATTCACGTAAAGAATGATCAAAATGGTGAGACCATACTACATGGTTGTGTTAAAAGTAACACTAACTTGGAAACTCTTGAGCTATTGACAGATTACTTGGTGGGTGCACAACCTCCATACCCAGATTCTGTATCCATCAACTCCAAAGACAACGATGGCAATACAATCTTGCACCTTGCTGTGGAAATGGGGAATATGAGGGTATACACCTTAACTTCTAATTCCATGATTCCCTAATAAAATATTATCTAGTCTCGATCGATTTATCATCATGACATAGAGCATGTGTTGTTGGGATATTGATGAACTTAATTATGTTTTGCATGCAGATTGTGGATTATTTACTGCATAATAGAGATGTAAGAATTGATATAAATATCACAAACAAGAAGGGCCTCAAAGCCTTAAATATGTTATCGCAAGCTAAAAAAAATGATTTAAAATTTGGGTTTTATGATTACCATGCACGCCAGCATACGAGTAAAACTTTGTCTAAAAATGGAGATGAGCATGAAGTGCTTAAAAAGAGGGTTAATGCATTAATGCTGGTGGCAACATTGATAGCAGGAATCGCCTTTCAAGCTGCAATGAACCCACCAGGTGGGGTTTGGCAAGATGATTCTCGAGTTAACTCAAATACTGATCCCGTTACTTTTGCTTATTATCTTGGTTCAATGTATAGCTCCTATGTGTCTGGTGGTTTAGAAGAGTACATGGAAATCCACGTGCCAGATGATCTAATTTCTGATAACAGGGGAGGATATTTTAACATTAAAGAGTTTGTGAATGATTTAATCAATATATCCAGTGGCAGCTATGCGGGTATGATGAATAAAGGTTTAATTCTGGAGGATTTCAGGTTTACTGATGCTATTTTGAACTACAACACCAGCACAGATGGGTTTTTCCCTTATTTAATACGCTATGCTGGATATCCAATATTAGCTTATACATTTCCGAACAACTACGTGATTTACATGGTTAATAATGGAGTTGCGCTTCTTGCATCTCTGACTATAATAGCTTTGGTCGCATGTGGGTTTATGATCGAAACAACTATCAACCAAGTCCGGTTTCTTGTTGTGTTGATGTGCATTTCAATCGCATGCGTCGCCTTCAGTTACATGTCTATATTAGACGCTATGCTGCCTTTTTATTATGTTGAACAACCACGTGCTTTTGTAACACTCCAAATATTCTTTGGAGTCGGAATCATTTTGGGAGCTGGGCTCTTCACTTGGACTTTGACAAGGGAAATAATTAAGCTAAGAAAGAGAATGTGGTACCAGCATATTGAATTTATTAGTTACCTTAATTACCTTGAAGCGTTCTTCTTCGGTATGGATGCAAAGGCTGCAGCAAAAGTGATTTTATTTACTGTTAGTTACTTTGCTTTCCGTCTTAATGGATATATTTATTATGGTACTTGGTCTAAGGTGAGTCTGTTCTTGTGTTAAACCAGGCACACCTGTTTTGTTTAAAAACAAGAAGCTAGAGATAACTCTTTTGATGAGTTACAGCAGAGTTCACTTCGGATTGTTTAAAATTATCTATCTACTGTTTATTACGGTGTTTTTTTGTTCGATTGGTTGTGCTCGTTCATGATATTTGTGTCCCCCTTTTCTCTCTCCTGCTCTCTTTTTTTATATACTGGGACAACTATAATAGTAAATTACAAACATAACATTTGTTTCCGGAAACATAGACTTGGTAGTATGTACACGATCCTATTTTGCTAACTTGTTTCGACTCTAGAATAACGCCACGCGGTGAGTACCATTTTTTGTATCTACATTGATTATGGAATCGTAGAAGAAAAAAGGGGAAATTTGGGGTCTTAAATGGATTTATGGAATCGTAGACCGGAAAAAAAAATGTGATTTTCATTTTGCAGCCATTAATGGTGATGAAGCTAAGAACTGTTTGGCTTAATGGGGATGAAGCTAACAACTGTTTTTTAAGAAACTTGGGTTATAGTGACAACCTAAGAAATAGTAATAGACCATAAAAAAAGAAACAAGAGCAATCAGTGTACATACCAAGAAGTAACCAACCTTGGAGAATATTTAAAGACTAAAAATGAAAGAAAATGAAAGGGGAAAAAAAATCAAGCTAGGGCAATCAGTATAAATTAACCGTAAAGTGCTACACTGTGATGACAAAATATTAGCAAATCCTGATCACTATCGTGACAATGCTTTTATTGGATACTACTTATAATTTTGTAGGTTTGATATGCATTTTTAATGACGCCCTAAGATGATGTTACGTTGTATGTGCCTATGATGTAGACATTATCGGAACAGCTGGTGCGTATGTACCAGATGCTTGTAATTATAGTTCGATTAAGCTATTATGTGCGATCGACATCTACATACATTACATGGTATATCATCCCAGAACTACACAATATTTGAACTAAGAACTTCCAAAGAGATTAACATGGTTCATCTGATGGATTCTAAGAACAGAGAAGAGAAGGAGAAGTCTTTAGAAGAGAAAGACACCCAAACTCTTGATCGGACGGACAAGCCTCTTAAATAGGCAATATATAATGATAAGAACAAACTGTAAAACTAAATAACCGTTTCTAGAGTCAATACAAATATCTAAAGACTTAAAGGCTTACACAAATAAAGATTTCACGTTGAACGGTGAGGAAACCCTCGCATCTTATTGGTCAAAATAGGGTTTTTTTGAGTTTTATGAAACGAGTGTTTTGGTGAGGACACTTGCCAACATACGACTGGTTTAAATTTAAAAAGAATAAGAAAAAGATTAAAGAAAAAAAGAAACCGAATTCAATTTGGAATTCATGACATGGTAATATTTAGGCGAGGACACTTGGCAACGTATGATTGATTTAAAAATTACAAACTTCAAAGGAAAACCTAACTTATCGTGTTTGAAATTTTATAGAAGTCCAAATTCAATTTGGAATCGAGTAACTACTATATTATAACTCTTTTTTCCAAATTATAACTCTTTGTCTCGAACTTCGTGAGGAAAGCCCCGCGCACACCAAATAAAAAATGCATCGCCACTGGTGGGGTAAAGCCAAGCGCACACCAAATCAAAAATGGCGAAGCCCCGCACACTCCAAGTTAAAAGGAAAAAATAAATAAAATTTGCATAAGTTCTCCACCTATTTAATGTATTTAACCCACCACACCAAATCTAAAATACATCGCCACGGGGTGGGGCGGAGCCCCGAACTCACCAAATCAAAAATGCATTGTCACGGGGAGGGGCGACGCCCCTTGCACACTAAGTTAAAAGAAAAAATAAATAAAAATCTGCACATATTCTCTACATAGTTAATGTATTTGCGCCGCTACACCAAATCAAAAATACATCGTCACGGGACGGGGCGAAGCCCCGCACACACCAAATCAAAAATGCATGGTCACGGAGCGGGGCGACGCCTCGCACACACTATATCAGAAATCCATTGCCACGGGGCGGGGCGAACCCCCACACACACCAAGTTAAAAGAAAAAATATGCCCGGTGTGTAACACGGGCACAAATCTAGTTATTGTTAACAGAACTAACCCACAAGTTAGAAACACACAACATTTAAAATAGATCTCTACACACTCCAGAATTCTAGCCAATCTTTACTTGGAAGATCTCCGTATCCATGCTCTAAATCAGAATAAGTAAAATCAGCCGTTCCAGTGATAATTCTTTATCATACTGCTGATTACCGAAAAGTTAAATCTGTTAGCAGTATAGCATGATGGTATTGGTAGGCATCGCCAATTCCATTTCTATCAACTCCGACACCGATACAGTACACAAAGTACCGGCCATTGTTCACCACTGGATGATCAATACCTGAAGACTGAATTATATCAGCACTAGACGTCGTTATATATAATTGAATTGAATTGGTAACTTGAATATAATATAAAATTAATTAATGGAAGTAAAAGCATGTATACTAAGTTTATTAATTTTCTGGCATAGAAAGACTTGGAAAAGGATAGTGCATGCGATTTCAGAACTAAAATTTATGTATTTTTTTGAAAAGAAATTTTACATAAATAAATAACCATAGTTTGATTGTAAACATGTTACACGTATTCTTTTGATTTTAAGTGTTGGAGGCTTGTGTGTGGTTGCACCGTAAAGGAAGTATTTATTCTTTTTCTTGTTTGGATGTAAAGGACATTGGCCTTTAGTGAAGCACAATTTTCAGTGTGTTATTGCTCTAGTATAGTTGATATATACCTGGGAAATATTTTAAACTACAATCACAAAAATCTGGCACCTGGGTCTTCCAGCCAATTCTTTCATTAAACAGTATCTTGCAAATTCATTAGAGAGAAAAACAGAAGGTGACAAATGGAGAGCCTATTAGAGATGTCAAAGGAAGTTCTTGTTTACTGCCGAAAGAAATCGCCTTGTATAGATTCAGGTATTGGTTATCTAGATGAGGTGTCTACTTGTTTTCGTAGAACTACATTACACATGGCGGTCATGTCAAATGACATAATTTCTGCGGAGAAAATTCTATATTTCAAGCCTTATCTTGCATCGATAAAAGACAACCGAGGATATACTCCACTTCACCTTGCTTCAGCAAGAGCAAGCCTTGAGATGGTGAAAATTTTACTGAAGGCTGAACCTAATTCTTGTATATCTAAAGATGAAGCTCAAAGGACACCTCTACATCTGGCAGTTATGAACGATCGAGGGGAGATCATGAAAGTACTAATGGATGAAACACTACCCCAAGCAATTGACCTAAAGAATGATAAAAATGGTGAGACGATACTACACTTTTGTGCTAAAAGCAGCAGTAGTGTTGAGACCCTTGGGCTATTGGTAGACAAGTTAGCGCTTTCACGGCCAAATATTATTATCAACTCCAAGGACTATAATGGCAAAACAGTCTTACAACTTGCTGCAGATATGGGGAAAACTCAGGTACATTTATAATTTTGTTATTTATATATGCTTTCGTGAGAAAATCTGTTGAATAGTACATGCATCTTAAAACGGATTAACGTACTTACTTGTGTTTGCAGATGGTGCAATACTTGCTGGAAAGTAGTAAGTTAAAACTTGAAATAACTGATGCTGACTTTGCTGAAGCCATGAATGCTTTATCACCAGAAAATAAAAATGATCTGGAAACAAGGTTTCTTAAGTACCCTGGACACGACAACGTCGACAAGAAAAAGCATGAGGGTAAGACGTTGTCTAAAAACGGTGATGAGCATGAAGGGCTGAAGGACAGGATTAATGCATTGATGGTGGTCGCAACATTGATTGCAGGAATCGCCTTTCAAGCTGCAATGAACCCACCTGGAGGAGTTTGGCAAGATGATTCTAAAGTTGACTCTAGTACTGACCCCGTTAAATTCGCTTATTATCTTGATCATATGTTTGGCCACTCTACATCTGGCTCCTCTATATCCGGCGGTATTGATAAGTACATAAACAATAGTCAGATGCAAGGTTATACACGGGGACAGTATGGATATTCCGATGTTATGAAGTTGGTGAATTCTCTTATGGGTATTATTAGTACCGATAATCACTATGGTAGTTTGGCATACAGAGGTTTAGTTTTGGAAGATTCTGCGTTTACTGATGCTGTTTCAAACTACACTAACAGTAAGAATAGCAGCAATGGTGTTTTTTCCCCTTATTTAATACGGTATGCTGGATACCCTATATTGGCCTATACATACCCGGCAAACTATGTGGTGTACATGGTTACTAATGGAGCTGCGCTTCTTGCTTCTCTGACTTTAATAACTTTGGTCTCATGTGGGTTTATGATCAAAACAACCATCCACGAAGTTCGATTTCTCGTTGTATTAATGTGCATCTCCATCGCATGTATCGCCTTCAGTTATATGTCAATATTACAAGCTATGCTGCCAGATTTTTATTTCGAAGCAGATAGTACCTTTATGATACTCCAGGTAATCTTTGGAGTCTGCTGCATTTTGGGAGCTGGGCTCTTCATTTTGACTTTTGCTATGGAAATTGTTAAGCTAAGAATCAAAAGAAGGTACCAGCGAGTTGGAGTTATTAAAAACCTTATTAATCACATTAATTACCTTGAAGCGCTCTTCTTCAGTATGGACGCAAAGGCTGCAGGAGAACTCATTTTATTTACTGTTAGTTACTTTGGTTTACGTCTTAATGGATATATGTACTATGGTAGTTGGTCCCATGTCCACCCGTTCCTGTATTAAAACAGAGTCCTGTTTCGGGTTACAGACAATGTGTGTGCATGACTAATTTTATCAGAAGCTAGGATAAATAAGTTTTGATGGGTTCTGGAAATGTTCACTCCGGCTGGTTACAATTATGGTCTATTGTTTGCTATGGTGTTTCTTGTTTGTGTTCGATTGGTTGAGCTTGTTTATAACATTTTGAAAATAAATATATGTACTAGATGATTGTAGTAGCAAAACTATCATCAAAACTATATGTTTTTTCTACTCCCTTTATGTTTTGTTCCAATCCATTTATGTTTGTAGTAACATTTTTATATGTTTGTTCTACTCCCTTTATGATCGAATGAACTAGCAAAACTATAAACATTATTTTAGTTTATGGCCACATACCTGAATATTATTTGGTTGGTCAGACACGCTAAATGGGACTTCCAAGTGTCTATGGAGGAAATTTCCGAGCATTGTAAAGAAATGTATCTAAAGTGAAATAACAATGCAATTCCTACCAGACACACATGCTAGACAACAATAAAACGATGCTAGATTTAACTTCAAGTATTACATCCCCACTCGATGTTTCTTTCGTGTTGGAAGACTCTAGCATTCCAAAATGACCAATTAACGACTGCATATGGCAGGACTTTTCAGATTTGAGCATCCCTACGTGATAAAGGGTGATTCTTCCAAGCTTCAAAGTTCTGTACTATTGCTTCATTCATACTCCAAGATGTTTTAAAGGCCTTGATAAGATAAAACCAGACTTCCCTTTCTAGTGCACAATGGAAAAATAGATGCTCTGCATTTTCCTTTTCCTCGTTGCATGTCTGCGTCTGATACAGCTACCTGTATAACATGGTATATCATCCCAAACTACACAATACTAATTTACAAAAGACAGTACAAACTAAGAACTGTCAAAGAGATAATAATCATCTTACCATATAATATTTGACGGTTAACCAACCCACAAGTGAGAAACATATAACAGGAAAATAGGTTCGTTTCATAACGAACATCTGTACACTCCACAGTTCTTGCGAACCTTAAATTAGACGATCTCTGTGTAACTAGCACTCTAAACCAGAACCAGCAAAATCATCCATTCCACTGATATTTCAAGATACTGCTGATTCCAGAAAACATAAATTTGGACACGTTTTTACCATCCCACCACCCCGTATCAAGGTTGTTACAGCTAGCATGATGGTAATGGTGGGTATCAGTGTCACCAATACGATTTCTATCACCTTCCAATACAATACCAAAACCCAATATAGTACTGCCTGAAGCATTTTTATACCTAAGGTCACGGCCAGTGGATGATAATCAACTGAAGAATGAATTCTATAAGCACTCTCTATATATAGATATGAATTGCTAACTTTGCATACAATATAAAATTGATAGAACTAAAAGCATACACTTAGTTTATTAATTCTTTGGCATAGAAGAAGACTTGGAAAGGGGAATTTTATAACTAAAAATCATGTATTTTCTGTGAAAATAGACTTCACATAAATAAATAATTATATTTTGATTATAAACGTGTTACACTCTTTTAATTTACTTGTTTAAGCTTGTGTGTGACTGCACTGAAAAGAACTTTTTTTCTTTTTCTTTTGAACTGGCTGTAAAGAATATTGTTCCAATTCGAAAGCTGGCATAAATCTTTGTCTTGAGTGGAGCACAATTTTTGAATGGATCATTGCTCTACAGTAAAAATGTTTTCTTAATATATACCTGGACAAATTTTTGAACCAGAATCACGTAATAACACCTGGGCAGGGGCGGAAGCACAGATTGACTAAACCTGGCTGTAGCCCCTTTTTCTTACAAAACTTCACCAAAGGAGTAGTTTCCCCTTACATAAAATGAAAATGATCGGTTTAGTCCACCAGTAATCAGCAGTTTAGTCCACCGTATACATACTGTTTGTCCACTACATTCATATCGGTGGTTACTAAATGTTTGCAAGGTGTTTGGTAATAGTTCTAAGACGGTAATAACAAGAGATTAAATGGGTTCTAATTGTATGCAACGTATTTGTTGTTAGTTCTAAGAGATTAATATTAGGATACCTCCCTGAAGTGTCTTGTTTCCATACAAGATACAACTCAAGCACCCTACACACTTGGTGGGTTACCCCCAGTTCGTCGCAATTAGATGAGTATTACCTTCTAAGACAGTAAATAACAGGGGCGCCTTGCATGAATTGCAACTCCAATAGTTCAGCTTGGGTTGCCAGAGCTGACGCTTGGTATTATTCTTGGGATGAGAGGTACTTTTGGGTTGCCAGAGTTGAAGCTTGGGTTTTTATATATGCTTTATATGTCACTTATGCAAGGCATGTGCTATGGTCTGAGCTTGAAGAAGTATACATTTTTCTAAACTAGGTATGTGCGGAAGCTTGTATCCATTGTTAATGTTGTTTCTTCTATCATTTTTCGTTCTTCCGTTTCTATTAACTGATGCTTATTGTAAACCGATATCGATTCAACTAGCTATAGCTTCATCTTTGCCACCACCATGCACCGTGATCATTTTCATATTCTCTAATGTGCGTGTTCAATCAAATTTGGTAGCAACTCTATAAGTTTTGGCCACGATATTACTCCATGTTATTATATAGGCCAGGTATGTGATGGACATTGACTAGAGGTTCAACAAAAAAAATTAGCCCCCCTCATTTGGAAAAGCTGGCTCCGCCACTGCACCTGGGTCTCTAGTCAATTCTTTCATTAGACTTGTAGGGGGAAAATATCGCACAACACATTAAGAGAGTGAGACAATATCAAGGCTGCGCATCATTTATACACTTCCTTGGTGCGCGTCATTTATACACTTCCTTGTTACACGTTATTTATACATTTCAATATTCAATAGAGCCGCGCTCCAATATCGATAGAGCCGCGCTACCATATCCGAAGTAAAGGGCTTTATTAGATGTACTCCACTATCTATATTAGTTGTCATCCACTATGTAAACACATATTTAAAGAAAAAGGCAGGAGAAAGAAAAGAGAGGTCAACCTTATCTTTAGGATTCTCATCTTCTTCCTTCCAACTTAGATCTAGAGCTCTACCAAAAACCCATTAATGGAGATTCTAAATGTAATACTCATGTAATTCCAACACTCATAGTGAAGAACCATGGATGTAAATTACATTGATCGAACCATGTAAAAAATTCTTGTGTCCATTTTACATTTTAAGCACTTTAATCTTCTTTTTCATATTCAATATGTGTAGATCTATAGAAATTGTTAAGGGTTGTTAGTTGTGGAATTTCCTGCAACTACATTTTGGCGCTAGAAAGAGGGAAACTGATGATTGTTGGATTGAAGGTATCCAAGGAAATTAAAGAAGATAGCTACTATTGGTCCCGGATCTCATTGCATCTTCAAGGTTTAAGGGCGAAAATAGAAATTCCAATGAAAGAATATATGTCTTCAGGCAGCAAACATCATCATAATCCCAGGACAATAATGGAGCCGAAGAACGACGACAGAATTGAGAAGGATGAAATTAGTACAAAGCTACAGCAACAACTAAATCTAAAAAGGATGAATTCTGTTCCTATTCTATGATTTTATTCTTTAAATTCTAAGATCTAGTGATTTCAACCAAAACTTTGACCAGATTTTTCACAGATCCATAAACTGCTTTTCACCAAAATTTTGATTTTCTGTTAAAAGCCTGATTCAAAGTGATTTTTGTTTCAAATTTGCAACCTATAAAACTTGTTTTACAAGCCCATTAAATGAATTCCAAAAAACGTTGAGTACCAAAAATTTCAATTGATTCAAAGCACGAAAAAATAGCTACACAAGTTCACAGCGCGAAGAAAAGCCACTTAATTTACGCCTTCATCAAAGTTTCTTGTTTCTCTTCTTCTTATTAGTTCCACAAAGAAATAAAACGTAACATTAAGGGAGAGGAAGGATAAAGATTCTCACGGCCAAGGGCGATCCAATTAAAAACAGCGAAAGGCGAAATAATGAGATAGGGCGTTAATATTATTTTGCAGGAACAGCCAAAGGCGGAAGTAAGGATTGGAGATTAACTGACCTTTGAGAGATTAAGCTCGTAAGAGAAGAGAACATCATCAATCAGCAGCGCGGAGAAGCTCATCCTCAAAAACACAGGGTATACCGAAATTATATTTTGCAAGAGATTAACGGTTGTGAATCAGTCAAAACTTGTACAACCCAACTTCTAAAAGCATACCATGAAAATGCTCACCAAACGTAAACATACCTGCACATTCCTTTGTATCTTTAGCTACATGGCTTATGCAGTGTTTCATTATGTCATTCATTAAATCCTGATAATTCTAAAAGATCTAGTTCAAATAAAAATATTCAACATTAACAATTTTCCAAATCAGTGATATGTATATATACGGAATACAAACTTATGAATACTTTGAGACCTTATGAATACTTCAGAGTGTCAATTAGCTAGAATAAAAATATACCACATCAGCCATATATATGAATATATTAATTATGAATAGTTAGGTACCCGATGAGAACTTTAATGTTGCAGTACTCGTTCTCAAAGAGTTTATGCAGTTTCTCAACACTAAATCAAGATTTATTTACGTAATCTAGCAGTAACTATTCAGGGAGGTTGCATGTAGTAGTTAGACAACATATTAAAAAGATGCTTTTTGATGATGGTAGCATATGGTAGCACACAAATAATTATATTTGGAAGCGCATTGTCCAAGCATATAAAATTGAAATACAAAATAATAACAGAGACTGTTTAGTAGCAAAACTGGTATATGAGTCTTAATTCTTACCTACTTGCACTTTAAGTTCATGTTGGTCTAAGCCATGCATTGGGACTATGCAGAACTGAGTATCCATGCATTAGGATTTAAGAAGAACTGAATACCTCAATAAAAAAGGTCGTGATGATTTTGAGTTCCTCATAGCAATGTATTAGGCTTTGAGAAAACTGAATACCCACGCATCTAAAGTGTTGAACCTTGAGAAAAATTTACCCTCTGAGAATTTTCAGGGTTGTTTGTGCATGCTGACACTCAATGGGTACACCTCAATCAAGTAAATTGCAATTGCATGGTAACTTGCAACAGATCATCCAAAAAACAACAACTGGGATTGCATAAAATGAGATTAAAAGGATAGGAACCTGTATCTGATTAAGGCGACATGCACATTTCCAAGGCCTTCTTCAGTCATAACAACATTGGTAAAAATGTAGCAGTAATTCTTGGTATTAAGGTAAGATATAAAAAATTAGGTGCACGTTGTACATAAAAACAATGCCGAATAAAAGTGTCAATACAAATAAAAAAACACCTGACATAGGATCAGGCTTAGATCTTATGCAAGATATGAAAAAATTCATAGCAAAATACAGACAGACACACACACACACAGAGATCAAACAACTTACTTGAGAAAAAGCTCAGGGTATAGAAGACGGTACTTGAACATTTGAAGAGAGAGACTTGTAATTACATGTTTGTCCAAGTAAACTGTTAGTATCCTCCCAAGAACTTCAGCGAAAAGCAACATTCTAGTCAATAGGTCTACCAGGAGTTTGGTGGTTAGAAATGCATCATAAGCGATATCACTAAAATCATCAAAAACAATACAATATTATTATATTACCAAAAACCATCAAGCTTGTGCCTCGCATATTTTAAATTCAGGTGATAAGTCTAAATTTGATAATCGATTATTCATGTTTGAAACTAAGCAGAGCATCAATAAATACACAAATACATAGAATACTGAATCAATTTTATGGCTGAGCCAAGCCTGTGTTCAGGAACATAAACTAAGCTAACAATTCAACCAACATGCAACTGAGAAACTAACTCAACCAATGAAATTTGGCTACATTCTTGTAAACCTCTAGTTAGTTATACTCACAAAGATTATAAATGGCAGTTCTTATAATTCCAAAGCTATCACTATTCAATCCACATTCATGTTGCAGGAAGGTAATCAACCATGAAAATTAAACAGGTCTTCTTCTAAAGATTGTATTGGGTATTACTCACTTAAAGATCCCCTGCTGCATAAAACCATCAGAAAATTATATAGGGTCCAACCTGGAACTTGCACCAGCTATTCCTAGCTGTCTAAGATCAAGACCACCATGGAAAACATTGACACCATCATCCTGCGCAACGCCACACATGAAACAAAGACTCACGAAAGCGTCAACTCCAAAGTCGGTCGCATTAAACCTTGAAATTTTTATCTGAATAACAATACAAAAATTGGTTCATTTGAAGACAATCAACAATCCAATATTCTAAAACCAAAACAACAAAACTAATTATTGGTGAATGATTACCAACGAAAGAAAAAGGAAGTAACTAAAACATAGAAAAGGTAGCAGAAGGCAGAAGCAGTATATTTTAATAAATCAACCTAAGAGAAGGCAGTTGGGCTGTAGCGAGAGATACTGCAAGAAAGGCAGTTTTGGGTTGCACTGAGAGATACTGCAGGTTCAAAGTAGCCACACCAGATTTTAAGCATGTGCAATTTTGGGAAGCATTTCGCAAACTCCAAGAGTCCAGTATCAGACTGTCCAACTTTACCTAGCATGAAACACCTAATATTGTGCCCGTAATATCCAGTATAGCCAAGTCCTAAAATTTTCACACCTCCAGTACACATGGACGATCCAGTGTTCCCTTTAAAATCCACATTACAAAAATAAGCATGCACAATTAAATAGAATGGAGATATTATACCTTGGTGCAACCCAACATAGAGTGTAGATATTAAACCTTGGTGCAACTCCAACACCATGTTGGCAAAAATTTCTAACTACTGAAAAAAAAAAAAAGGTGACTATGAGAAATGGGGGTTTACGAAGCAAACATCCTATTGGCAAGTCTTACAAAGTAAATCAGGCAGTTGCAGAAGATAAGAGTAATATATTGTACCTTATATTTAACAGGAATTGCAAAAACAGTAGTCTTATAACTATTAAGAGGTTGTATTGGTTGAAGATTGAATGGTCACTAAGTATCTTGGCCAACCTGCTGGTCTCAAACTTGAATATTCCATCCTTGAGGTGTAAAATCTGCTTCAGTTTCAAATTCACAGCTCCGTTGCTTCCTACAATTCAGTTAATCTCTTGTATTCTGCTGCACAACAAAAGAAATATTAAACTACAATTAACTTATATGTCATCTTTATTATTAAACAAAACCACCAGAAATTTTTTGATATCATGTTATTAAGCCTCAAATTTAACATGAATTACATAAAAGAAGAGCAGTAGATCGTACCTATTACATTAAGAGGATACGAAATTAACTTAACTGACTCCCCCTGCTTATCAAATTTTATCAGCTTCACCTGGCTTATCTCACTTTTCTTATCTCTTTTGTTTTCACTAACAAGGATACGAAAAGAAAACTCTTCGTTTCTGTCAACAAAGGTTATACTTTCTTCACCAAAGAAACTCTAGTGGTGGTTTCACTCTAAATCATCACCAAGCACTCTCATGGTGGCTCACTTACTTCCCCAAAGGAGGATGCACTCTTTTCCCTTGTTATAACAATCAAGAGAAGCTTATCTTCTTCACAGTAAACTGTTTTCAGCCACACCTTACTAGGACTGTTACACTTAACAACTGTTGCAAATTTATGTTACAACTCTTTCGTCACGCATCTGTCTCAAACTGTGACTTTTTCAGTAGTAGTCTCTGTCACGCTTCTGTACTGACTGTTACTGTAAATTTGTAACGCTTCTGTCACAATTGTGACATCCTTCAGTCACGCTTCTCTTCATCTGCAACAATTTTCCAGCAACTGTGATCTTTCTTCTTTAACACTTTATTTGGGATAGATTCTTTTCTCGGTATGCAGTTGACGTGCAGTTCTCTCCCAATTGGTTGCATCTTCTTTTTAGCTTTACCATTTCTTCAAAATTCGAATCCATGACATACCCGTCTTTCCATATTACACACAGTTATCCCGACCAACGTATCTCTGATACCACTTGCTGGGGGAATTACCGATCCGGGGCGCTATGCACAATATGGAACGTACACAACCAGTAATACGCAATTCGACGAAACTAAAACCAATCACACAACACCAAAGGTTAACGTGTAAAAACCTCTTCAATGCGAAGAGTAAACAACCACGGGAAAACTTCCACTATGACAAATAATGGGTTACAACGACTTCTCCCAAACTGGGGTTTCACACAACTTCAAGATGCATGTAGCACTTGGATAACAATGCCCTCTTTCTCTACTCACCGCTAACGATGGATAACCAACTATTTACCAAATACTTAGGTAGATTCAACCAATAACAAAAAAAGGAAGATGAGAAATTTAATACTACTAGGATTTGTACAAACCCTAGAAAATACCCCCTTTAAAGAGATATAGGATGAGGCGGATAAATCTTCACCAACCAAACCGGTTCTTCTCTAGAACACCCTTCTTCTTCAAGCTCACAAAATCTTTACCAAAAACCCCTAATGGCGGCTACACTTCTTTTCTCTTCCTCTTGTTTTTCTCACGTCCACAAAACCATCTTTGATTTTTGTCGCGGCTCCTTCTTGTTCTCACGGACAAGAGATAATCTCCTCTGTGTACACATATCTATTTATAACCTAATAAAGATTCTATATTAGGCAACTACCCTATATTTGATAACGGAACCTGACTGTTGGGCCATAAAGGCGTGAAAACCCAACATTAACAACTCTCATGCTGCAAACATCTCAGTATTTTGTACCAAAGCTATCACTATGGAAAGATGGCAAAATGAACAATTAGTCATCTCAATAGAAGAACGATATTTCAGTGAATTGTATTCTCCTAATACTTTTGGTTAGAAGGTTGGCGTAAACACCCTTAAATTATCATAGAGTAATGTGGAGGCTAATCCGAATACACAGTACAATTTCTGAAAAGCTCTGTCTTTCTCTGATGGATTGCTCTGCTTTTATAAGCAAAGCCTGATATGGAAATACCGTACACGTGAACCCTAATACCTTTTCTAGTAAGTCTTCTGTCATTAGATGTACACGTGTACTATTACATCTAGGGTTATTTAGGCAATCACTAGTTATCTTCTGAGGGCAGCCCACTTGTGCCACGTCATCGTCACTGGTGACCTCGGCTTGTCACGTCATCGTCAATGGTGGTTTCGACTTCTCATAATCCGAAACCCCCGCCTTCGGCTTTAGCCAGATCCATGTGCTTACGGTTGGTGTTTTCAATTTAATTTTCTTATAAAAAAAGAAAGAGAGAGAGGGAAAAGCAGGAGCACGTTTTGTCTACACATCCAAATTCCAGAAGGATCGTCTTCCTGCACCTTAGATCTCCACTCGGGATATTTTATTTTTTTTGAAAAATCCTTTGGTAAGTGTAATAGGATCCATACAGTAACTATAGATTCATTACAAAATGAAACAACTATCGTTTATTATGTTTAAATCTCAAATAATTAAAAAAACTCACTTGGACGGAATCACTTTGACAAAAACAATTTGTTCCGTCCTTTGTCAATGGAAGAATTCTTCAACTCACCAAACAAACAGAAAACCAACACGTGTACTGAATTTTCATTTCTTGGATCGGCAGCTACACTCAATTTTCAACATCAGCCGGTGCGAACTACCTCACAAAGAAATAGTCAAATTCAATAAAATAGCATATGGCCAAGTGCTGGTCAATCCTACAATTATTTATAGCCTCAATGATGACGAAAATCCTTCGAGCTGACGATAGGTTGAGAGCAATCTAGACATAGGTAGCTCCTAGCAGTGTTGTCAGGTGACCATTCAGAAGATATTTGAATCATAATATAACTCATTGGCCGGCAGTTCGATTCCTTGTAAACTTTACTAAGTCCACAGTCCCATTCATCCACTAGTATCAGTTGCCTGGTCTTCCGATTATTTCAAGCTAATTAAACAGTTTAGTTCATATATTAAGAATTCATTAATATGCTCGTGAAGTTAATAATTATGTCAGAATAATAATTTGTCTTGTGTAGTTGCGAGAAATCTCATAACCACACCCTTAATAGAATCTATGAAATAATATAAGAATTATCGAAATACTCAAGAACTCTTATTAAAATCTTAGAACAAGTACAAAGATACGAAGAAACCCTAACTTGGGGAGCAAATTACTTTCTCTCTCCTAAAATTCTTCCCTAAGCTCACCCAAATAGATCTCTCCCTTTTGCAAAGGCGCTCTGCTCCTTATATAGGAGTTTACATAGTGGAGGACAGCTAATAAAGCCCCTAATTTCGGATCTGACGTGCGTCAATGTCGCACAAGAGTTTATCATTGTCGCACGATTTCTTTACTGTCGCATAGATCTTCACACCTTCCTCATGATTTGGTTACGTCATCTAGTTCGTCATCTTGGATATAACATATGCGGTCATGTTCGTTTTTCGCTTACGGAGTTACTTCGCACGAAAAACGAGTGTGCGGTATTTTGTACCCACATCTTGAATTTAATCATGCATGATGTATCCGATCGAAAATGGTTCGAACTTCTTCATCTACTTGTTTCTTCTTTCTAACTTATTGATCACAATTGCACAGCCAGAGCCAGATTTTGTTTATCAATATTGTTACGGAGATAATTACACTAGAGGCAGTACATTTCAAACTAATCTCAACCTTCTTTTTCCTTCAAGCATCCAAAATAGATACTATAACGCCACCAATGGCCAAACCCCGGATACAGTTTACGGGTCTTTACAGTGTAGAGGTGATATTCAACAAGATGAGTGTCAAAGTTGTATTAATTTTGCTACTCAAGATTTCAACAAAACGGGTAGATGTCCAAATTCTAAACAAGCAATTATTTGGTACGATACATGTATGCTAAGGTACTCAAACGAGTATTACTTCAATATTATGCAAGAAAATCCAGGAGGTTATCTTTGGGTTTCTGGTGATGTTTCTAATCCGGATCAGTATAACCAAGTTTTAGGTGATTTAATGGATGATTTAGCAGGACAAGCTGCTTCTAGTTTTTCTACTAATTTTGCTACTGGAAATAAAAGTATTAATAATTTTCAAAAAATATATGGATTAGTAGAGTGTAGTCCAGATATACCATCAGGAAGTTGTAATCGATGTCTTCGTGGAGCTATATCTGAATTACAAAATTGTTGTTATGGGAAAAGTGGTGCAAGATTTATTAGACCTAGTTGTGATTTAAGATATGAATTAGATGATCCTTTCTTTGAATCTACCATTACTCCATCACCACCACCTCCTTTATCTTCTACTATACCGCCATCGTCAACGAGTGCAACTGTACCAAATGGTAAGAAGCACTCTATTTCTCTGGGATATCTTTCATTTGATCATTTCAGCAAAAAACAACTTTAAAGCAAAACTAATTGTGAATAATGATTTCAAAATTCATGTATACTTGGTTAAAACGCATGCTGATTTATTTATTTTTTTGTATTTTGGCAGCAAATAGGAATAACTCGTCAAAACTTACTATCAGTATAGTTGTTCCTTCAGTTATCGCAATACTTTCTGCCATTGCCATCGGTTTCTTCTTTATCCGGAGAAGAAAGTCACTGAGAAAGAAATTTGACGGTCATGAAGATGTGGATAATAAGTCTCCAATTAATGATTCTTTACAGTTCGACTTCAGTACAGTAAGTGCTGCAACATACAGTTTCTCTGAAGCTAATAAACTTGGAGAAGGTGGATTTGGCTCTGTTTATAAGGTACTAAAGCCTATAAAACATATATATGTATATTGAAACTTAGAATAATACTCCTAACATGTGGTTGTTTATAATTCTTTCCAGATGGATTTAAACTTCTTTTCTTTTTTATACGTTTAACGTCCTCAGGGTACACTTTCTGACGGGCGAGAAATAGCTGTGAAGAGACTATCGAAACATTCCGGTCAAGGTGACAAGGAGTTCAAGAATGAAGTTACATTGGTAGCTAAACTTCAACACAGAAATCTTGTGCAGCTTGTTGGTTTCAGCTTAGCTGGTGAAGAAAAACTACTCATCTATGAATTCATGCCAAATGCAAGCCTGGACCAATTCTTATTTGGTTTGTCTGTTATTCTTATCGTATCAGCTAAAATAGTAGGAGTTACAGATGCTAAGTTTAGATTAAAATGGTGGTCTAAAAGTTTGTGTTTCTGGTCGGATAAATGTGTAGATCCGATTAAACGTAAACAACTGGATTGGGAAAGACGATACAAGATAATAGGAGGGGTAGCGAGAGGTCTTCTATATCTTCATGAGGAGTCTCGACTTAAAATCATCCATCGGGATCTCAAAGCTAGCAATATATTATTAGACAAGGACATGAATCCTAAAATTGCAGATTTCGGCATGGCTAGGCTTTTTGTGCTTGACCAAACTCAAGAGCGTACAAGCAGAATAGTTGGAACGTAGTAAGTATAAACTTCGAACTTTTGACCATCTAATTGTTCATAACTGTATCAAAACATATTTTGATATTCCTATTTTCTTCGGGTGTTGGGATTTGCAGTGGTTACATGGCTCCAGAGTATATAATGCATGGTCATCTCTCAGTGAAATCGGACGTTTTTAGTTTTGGTGTCTTAGTTTTAGAGATACTGTGTGGGCAGAAGAACAGCAGTTTTCATCAATCAGATGTAGCTCATGACCTTTTAAGCTATGTGAGTATCAATAAGTCTTTTTTGCTTCCAATCTACTTTTGTTTATGCGATATGGAAAATAAAGCGGAGGAGAAACCAATTTAATGCAGGTATGGAGACATTGGAACGACGGGTCTGCTATGGAAATATTAGATCCAACTTTGAAATACGCATGTTCTAGAAAGGAAGTGTTGAGATGCATCCATGTTGCATTATTATGTGTTCAAAAAAATGTTGCAGATAGACCCACAATGCCCACAGTGGTCCAAATGCTCAACAGCTACTGTGCTACCGATCCCGCTTTACCTTTAGCACCTGCGTTTTTTGCTGGCAGTACTAACGGCAACAGCGAAGCTGCCACATGGAGCACGAACGAGGTTTCAATAACCGAACCAGGCCCTCGGTAAAAATACACCACTCCGTTTCTTTAGTATACAATATCTTGTTCGTTTATCTTCTTCTTTTATATGTTAGTAAACAGTACTCTATAACACTATCTTTTTTAGCAATATTTATTCAAGAATTGGAGATTCAATTCTCACAACGATACGTATAAAATGATGATATGTTATTTACAGAATATTATACTAGTTTTTACTTTTGTATTGAATTGGCAAGTGCAATGCCAAGAAATGGTAAAAGGTACATACACTGATCCGAATAAACAATGCACAGTAATACCAAAATTATGCTCTGTATATATAAAACAACTTCCTTTTATAGGAAAGACTATTATTTGGGATGGATTACACATACACTTTTGATGCTCCCTTTTACAGTCCAACCAATATAAAGAGCATTAAGCTAGATAAGTTGGCCAGTTTGGTACTACTTACCAAAACGACGTAAAATGTAATCCAAAATTTATATATGCGATTAATTTTTGAACAAATAGATAGCATGTTTCAAAGAAAATTTACGAATATGTTTGGTAGTTGTCTATTATCGTGACGATGTATCCTACGTTCTTAAAACAAACAACTAATCAATCTCTAAATGAATTAAGATATCTCATTATCCGTGTATGTCAGATTCATTCATTATATAAAACGAAGCAACCATTCATTGTTAAAGAAAATTATCGATAGTCAACACATTTTAGATTAGATTAATTATAAAATGAGATCACCATATCATGATTTGTTCCTTTGTCCATCTAAGAAACTTAAAAAACAGATAAATTTATTTTACATCAGCCGGCAGGTATGTCTCAAAGAAATTGTCAAATCAAATTATTACAAAGTGAAATGTGGCCAAGCAAGGCTCACTTATATAATATATAATGTCGACGACCCATGAGAAAATTCAGAGGATGCGTTAGACTTGGTAAAATGAAATGGTGAGACTTACAACTATCGTTAATTATATTTGAATCATAAAATAACTCATGTGGGCAGAATCTAAAGCTGCTGAAGTGCTACTCTCCCCTTGAGAAAAATTATCATCCCTTCAGATTACTTTGTATCTGGAAAATTTGAAAAACAAAAACCAACACGTCTAGTTGCACTATATTTCTAACCACCAACTAGACGAAATTGTCAATGAAATAAATACAAAATGTCTTGTGGACAGCAGGCCAACCAATCAGTTGCACCGTTGATGATGACAGAAATTCTTGAAAACTTAAACCACCGAACCTTAATATTTTCTTTTTAAATGTTGCACCTTTAACCGCGACGTTCCCAATCTTTTTGCAACATTTTTAAACTCACACTAAGCCAATGCGACGATGTTATTACACCTACTTTAATCTAATACTCCCTCCGTTTCATTTTAGATGATGTTTTAGGGTTATTTTTTTGTTCCACAATACTTGAAAGTTTTCATATTTTTCCACAAAACTACCAATTACACCCTTACATATTGTCTTGGAACTATAAGTTTTTTTAAAATGCACTAATAGCAACGAATGTTTGAAGACTTTTCTTAAGGATATAGATGGAAAATCTTCATATCTCTCTCCATTTCTTAATCTGCGTGAAAACTCCAAAAACATCATCCAAAGTGGAACAGAGGGAGTACAAAGAACTAATCAATCTCTAATTCAAATTATTTATTTACATAACGATTAATTGGAAGGATTCTCCTTTGACAAAAATAAAATGAATACAAAATGGCATGTGGCTAACAGTTTGATTTTGTACTTAGCTTGTGAAATGAGAGTTCATGTTACATAGCGCAGTACATTGATCAGAGAGAAATAGAGGGATGAAAATGGAGGGTTTATCTAAATTATGGAAGATGTTTTCTAACGAAGAAGAATCCCGTCTTTATAGTCCGGATGAAACATCTACCAGAGGGAGGAAAATGGAGAGTTTATCTAAACTATGGAACATGTCATTCTTTAATAAAGAAGACACCCGTCTTAATAATCTCGATGAAACATTTACTAGTTTCCGTAGTACTCCATTACACATAGCAGTTATGTCTGGTGACATCAAATTTGCTACAAAAATCCTATCTAAACCCGAGGGTCCTAATATTGCATTGAAACAGGACTCAAATGGATTTACTCCACTTCACCTTGCTTCTGTAAGAACAAGTATTCGGATGGTGAGATTGTTGCTGCAGGCTGAACCTGGTGCTTGTATAGTCCAAGATGAAGATGGAAGAACACCTTTACATCTAGCAGCTATGATGAATCGAGTGGATATTATGAAACTACTAATGGAAGAGGGACTACCCGAAGCAATTCACATCAGAAATGCAAAAGAAACCATACTACACTTATGTGTCAAAAGTAACACCAAGTTGAAAACTCTTAAGCTATTGGCAGGCTACTTGGTGCCTGCGCAACCTCCATACCCAAATACTATATCTATCGACTCCACTGACAACGATGACAACACAATCTTGCACCTAGCTGTGGAAATGGGAAACACGAAGGTATACCTGGCGTAAACTTAATTTTCTTAATTATTCTATGATTCCCTGATAATAATTTCTCTTATCACCTTATAATAATTTCTCGTATCCACATATAATATAATTCATCTATATATACAACATGTATTGGATTGGATATTGATTAACATAATCGTGTTTGCAGATTACAAATTATTTACTTCTGGATAATAATGTAAGAATTAATAAAAATATTGAAAACAAAAAGGGCCTCAAAGCCCTAAATATGTTATCGCAAGCTCAAAGGAATGATCTAAAATTTGGGTTTTATGGTTGTCATATACGCCACGACAAGCATAAGAGTAAAACTCTGTCTAAAGATGGTGATCATGAAGGGCTAAAAGACAGGATCAATGCATTAATGGTGGTGGCAACATTGATAGCTGGAATCGCCTTTCAAGCTGCAATGAACCCACCAGGTGGGGTTTGGCAAGATGATTCTAAAGTTAACTCCAGTACTGACCCTGTTATTTTTGCTTATTATCTTGAACATATGTTTAGCGCCTCTATATCTGGTGGTTTGGATAGCTACATAAAATACAACTTGCGTTATCCCGCGAATGTTACTCCCGGTTATTGGAATTTTCGACCCTATAACAGTACAATTGAAGGAGAAAAACAGGGAATCAATCATTTAATTGAAAAATTGGTGAAGAATCTAAGAAAGACTTATCTGAAAGATTTTTATTATCGGAAAATGACATCGAAAGGTTTAATCTTGGAAGATTTCTTATTTACTGATGTTGTTTCATTCTACAATGGCAATGCTACGAATAATACTAACAGAGGTGGGTTTTTCCCTTATATAATACGCTACGCTGGAACTCCTATACTGGCTTATACATGGCCGAATCACTATGTGGTTTACATGGTTACTAATGGAGCTGCATTTTTTGCGTCTTTGACTATTATCTTTTTGGCCATGTGTGGGTTTATGATGGAAAGATCTGTTACCCAGGTTCGAATCCTTATTGTGTTGATGTGCATATCAATCGGTTGCATTGCCTCTAGTTATTTGTCTATATTAGTAGCTATGATGCCTGGTTTTTATGTTGGAATATCTATTTTTGTTATATTCCAAGTTTTTCTTGGAGTCTGCTGCATGTTGGGAGTTGGGTACTTCATTTGGACTTTGACATGGAAGATAGTGAAGCTGCGAAAGAGAACGAGGCATTACCATATTGGAGTTGTTAATTACCTTAAAGCGCTCTTCTTCAGTATGGACGCCAAGGATGCAGGAAAACTGGTTTTATTTATTGTTGCCTACTCTGGTTTTCGTATTAATGGGTATATCTATTATATGTATGATGGTGGTTGGTCCCATATTAACCCGTTTTTGTATTAAACCAGATTCCCGTTTTTGGGTCAAAACCGTGTGTGTACAACCGGTTGTGTTTTTCTAATGATATATCTGAAAAGAAATACTATTAGTTGTTTTCATTAATGATGATTAATAATGAGCTAGCTAACGAAAGTTAGTGAATCACTACAGGAAAAATATACATCTACAATTGAGATTTTACAACTCTTTGCTAAACATCGTAGAAAGTCTTATGTTTTACAACTGGTTTCAAAGGAAGAGTTGTCATATATCATCGCTACCAACCCTTAGGACTAAAGGGTTGTGACAAGAAAACAAACGACAACTCTTTAAGCAAAAGAGTTAGGACGACGTTTCGAACATGAACCTAGAGGATTCGAACATGAAACCTACTATGCGTTAGTCTAACTCATCAACCATCATTACAATTCATAAGTTTGGTTTTTTTTTGTGCCTTTTTTTTATGAAAATGTATGACAACCTTTATAAGAGTTGTTGAAGTAAAAATATAAGATGTGGAAAATGAGGTTGTGGGGAGATTTGATCCTGAGCCTCCTACGTGCAAGTCCACACCATCAACCATGCCTACAATATCACAATTATGTCAAGTTTGTGGTTCTTTTTTATACTAACTTCATGACGACCTTTGACAACCTTTATTAGAGTTGCAATAACAAAATATGATGTTCAAAAATAAGGCTCAGTCATCTGAGCCGCAAACAGCGCGAAGCCTTCTCCGTAAACAATCACATACATTCTAAAATGACAATGCACTTCTGTAAAAATTTTGTAATGGATTGTTAAATTTTATTCACTTCTGCTAGAAAAATTTCCACTTCTGCTAAATTTTATTCACTTCTGCTAAATTTTTATTCACTTCTACTAAATTTTTCTCTATTCTGCTAAACACTAGTTTGGTATGCACTTCTGCTAAATTTTTATGTATTCTGATAAAAACTATTTTTTACAACCCCCTTTCGCAGCCTTTAATAAAGGTCGTCGTATGGTTACGACAAAAAATTTTGAGCCAGGTTCAGTATCGAAGTTGACGAAAAGGGGTGTGTTTAATGTTTCGGGGAATATTCCGATGGGATCCTACCTGTAGATAGGTGGATTCATCATTCTTACAAAGTTTTCGACTTATAATAGTCCACTCACGGCCAGGTTTCGAGTTCGCAGCCAAGTTCAGTATCGAGTTGACGAAACAGGGTGTGTTTAAGGTTTCAGGGAATATTCCGGTAGAATCTTACCTGTATATGGGTGGATTTATCGTTCTTACGAAGTTTTTGACTTATATGAGTCCACTCGCGGCCACGTTTCGAGCTCGAATCTAGGTTCAGTATCGAAGTTGACGAAATAGGGTGTGTTTAAGGTTTAGGGGAATATTCCGATGGAATCTTACCTATACATGGGTGGATTCATTGTTCTTACGATGTTTCCGACTTATAGTAATCAACTCACGGCCAGGTTTCGAGCTCGGAGCCAGGTTCAGTATCGAAGTTGACGAAAAGGGGTGTGTTTAAGGTTTCAGAGAATATTCCGATGGAATCTTACCTGTCGATGGGTGGCTTCAACGTTCTTACGAAGTTTCCGACTAATAGTAGTCCACTCGCGGCCATATTTCGAGCTCGGATCCAGGTTCAGTATCGAAGTTGACGAAAAGGGGTGTGTTTAATATTTCAGGGAATATTCTGATTGATTCTTACCTGTAGATGGGTGGATTCATCGTTCTTACGAAGTTTCCAACTAATAATAGTCCACTCGCGACCAGGTTTCGAGCTCGGAGACAGGTTCAGTATCGAAGTTGACGAAAAGGGGTGTGTTTAAGGTTTCGGGGAATATTCCGATGGAATCTTACCTGTAGATGGGTGGATTCATCGTTCTTACGAAGTTTTTGACTTATAGTAGTCTACTCGCGGCTAGGTTTCAAGCTCGGAGCCAGGTTCAGTATCGAAGTTGATGAAAATGGGTGTGTTTAATTAAGGTTTAGGGGAATATTCCTATGGAATCTTACCTGTAAATGGATGGATTCATCGTTCTTACCAAGTTTCTATCTTATAGTGGTCCACTTGCGGTCAGGTTTCAATCTCGGAGCCAGGTTATGCCTCGAAGTTGCCAGAAGAGGGTTTGTTTAAGGTTTCATAGAATATTTTGACAGAATCTTACCTGTAAATAGATGGATTCATTGTTCTTACCAATTTTCTTGCTTATGGTGGTCCACTTACGGCCAGTTTCGGTCTCAGAGCCAGGTTATGCCTCGAAGTTTCCAGAAGAGGGTTTGTTTAAGGATTCAGAGAATATTTCGACGGAATCTTACCTGTTAATGGATGGATTTATCGTTCTTACCAAGTTTCCGACTTATAGTGGTCCACTCACAGCAAGGTTTCAATCTGGGAGCCAGGTTATGCCTCGAAGTTGCTAGAAGAGGGTTTGTTTAAGGTTTCAGAGAATATTCCGACATAATCTTACCTAAAAATGGATGGATTCATCATTCTTACCAAGTTTCCAGCTTATAGTGGTCCAGTCACGGCGAGGTTTAGATCTCGAAGCCAGGTTATGCCTCGAAGTTGGCAGAAGAGGGTTTGTTTAAGTTTTCGGAGAATATTCCGACGAAATCATACCTGTAAATGGATGGATTCATCTTTCTTACCAAGTTTCCGGCTTATAGTGGTTCACTCACGGCCAGGTATCGATCTCGAAGCCAGGTTATGCCTCGAAGTTGGCAGAAGAGGTTTGTTTAAGGTTTCGAAGAATATTCCAATGGGATCTTGCCTGTAAATGGTCGGATTCATCGTTCATACGAAGTTTTCGACTTATAGTAATCAACTCACGGTCAGGTCTCGAGCTCGGAGCCAGGTTCAGTATCGAAGTTGACGAAAAGGGGTGTGTTTAAGGTTTCAGAGAATATTCTGATGGAATCTTACCTGTCGATGGGTGGCTTCAACGTTCTTATGAAGTTTCCGACTAATAGTAGTCCACTCGCAGCCATATTTCGAGCTCGGATCCAGGTTCAGTATCGAAGTTGACGAAAAGGGGTGTGTTTAATATTTCAGGGAATATTCTGATTGATTCTTACCTGTAGATGGGTGGATTCATCGTTCTTACGAAGTTTCCAACTAATAATAGTCCACTCGCGACCAGGTTTCGAGCTCGGAGACAGGTTCAGTATCGAAGTTGACGAAAAGGGGTGTGTTTAAGGTTTCGGGGAATATTCCGATGGAATCTTACCTGTAGATGGGTGGATTCATCGTTCTTACGAAGTTTTTGACTTATAGTAGTCTACTCACGGCTAGGTTTCAAGATCGGAGCCAGGTTCAGTATCGAAGTTGACGAAAATGGGTGTGTTTAATCAAGGTTTAGGGGAATATTCCTATGGAATCTTACCTGTAAATGGATGGATTCATCGTTCTTACCAAGTTTCCGTCTTATAGTGGTCCACTTGCGGCCAGGTTTCAATCTCGGAGCCAGGTTATGCCTCGAAGTTGCCAGAAGAGGGTTTGTTTAAGGTTTCATAGAATATTTTCACAGAATCTTACCTGTAAATGGATGGATTCATTGTTCTTACAAATTTTCTTGCTTATGGTGGTCCACTTACGGCCAGGTTTCGGTCTTGGAGCCAGGTTATGCCTCGAAGTTTCCAGAAGAGGGTTGGTTTAAGGTTTCAGAGAATATTTCGACGGAATCTTACCTGTTAATGGATGGATTTATCGTTCTTACCAAGTTTCCGACTTATAGTGGTCCACTCACGGCCAGGTTTCGATCTGGGAGCCAGGTTATGCCTCGAAGTTGCTAGAAGAGGGTTTGTTTAAGGTTTCATAGAATATTCCGACATAATCTTACCTAAAAATGGATGGATTCATCGTTCTTACCAAGTTTCCAGCTTATAGTGGTCCAGTCACGGCGAGGTTTCGATCTCGAAGCCAGGTTATGCCTCGAAGTTGGCAGAAGAGGGTTTGTTTAAGTTTTCGGAGAATATTCCGACGAAATCATACCTGTAAATGGATAGATTCATCTTTCTTACCAAGTTTCCGGCTTATAGTGGTTCACTCACGTCCAGGTATCGATCTCGAAGCCAGGTTATGCCTCGAAGTTGGCAGAAGAGGGTTTGTTTAAGGTTTCGAAGAATATTCCAATGGGATCTTGCCTGTAAATGGTCGGATTCATCGTTCATACGAAGTTTTCGACTTATAGTAAACCACTCCCGGCCGGGTTTCAAGCTCGGAGACACTTTCTTTCTCGAAATCGCCATAAATGGGTTTGTTTAAGATTTCAGAAAATATTTTGATGATGTATCATGCTAACTTTAAAGTCAGAACCCTCCCGGAGCTTCTTGGTTCATAGTTTGTATGCCATTATACCACATTTGAAGTTCGAATCGACACTGAGATTCATATTTATCGATTTCGATTATAGTTTGAAGTGAGAACCCACCCAGAGCTTCATGGTTCATAGTTTGTTTGTCGTTATACCGAATTTGAAGTTCGAATCCACATTGAGATTCATATTTATCGATTTCGATGATGTATCCTGCTAAGTTTGAAGTCAGAACCCACCCAAAGCTTCTTGGTTCATAGTTTGTTTGTCGTTATACCACATTTGAAGTTCGAATTTCACTGAGCTTCATATTGATCGATTTCGATGATGTATCATGCTAAGTTTGAAGTCAGAACCCTCCTGAAGCTTCTTGGTTCATAGTTTGTATGTCGTTATACCACACTTGAAGTTCATGACCTGTACGACTAGTCGAAATGGCTGCATGACCTATGTGACTAGTCGAAATTCAAATCAGAATCACAAAGAGAAAAGCACAAAAGCACAAAGAAACACACCAATTATCGAATTCATTTCTTATTTTTCAGCTTCATTCCCATATGTTTTTCGGAATTTTTTATAACCGAAGGTTCATAATAATATCTTAAATTTATTGATATAGGTTTTAGATTTTTTTTATATCGAAGTTGATAACAAAACCGAATTTAGTTTAACAAAGAAACACAAAACCTAATCAAATCTCTACCTTTCGAAGACATCCATGATCCGTATTACCTTCCCTAATCAAATCTCTACCGTTCAAAGACATCCATGATCCGTATGACCTTCCCTAATCAAATCTCTACCGTTCAAGTATTTTTACATATAAATTAAAACAAATAGAAAATTCTCTATCTTCACTTCTTCAGTTTCTTCCCTAACTCTCTAACTTTCCTTTCATCTCTTATATTCACTCCATTATTGTTTCATACTTGTTTTGATCTTGTAATCATTATTCTTTCCTGTTTGAAAAGTTTTATTTTGATTAGATGTTTACTGAAACTGAAATTATTATCATTTTCTTTTCTTCTGTTTTGATTTGATTTGTTCAAAACAGACTGGATTTGGGTTTTGAGTTGGATTTAGTAGGTGGGTTTAGCTCAATTTGATTTTTATCATTTTCTTCTGTGAATTTGATGGAGATTGCTTAAGGGTCTGTTAATGACTAGATTTCGAAGTTTATAAGGAAATTGAAGATTGGGTTCAAGTTAGTTCTGAAATCAGTAACAAGGTGAGCTCGAGATTAAAGATGGTGAAGAATCAGAGGAGAAGAATTTGAGATTCTCAGCAGTGAGGGTTTGAGAGTAAATTGGGGTTTCTCTCGATTTGATTGTTGCTGTAGCCAAGAACAGAAAATCTAGGGTTTGATTGAGATAGAGACGGTGGTTTGATGGAGTTTCACGGGTACACTTGATGTCCTTCCAAATATTCCCCTGGATAATCTGTGAGTGATTCATTCTAATATCATTATGCTATAACCTTTCTTTTCGCTTTTTTCACTATTCATGTTTGGTTAACTCCATTTTTCTATTTATTTCAGGAATGTCGAGAATAATCAGTTCATTGGTTGGATTCCTGCCCAGTTAAAAGGCATAAAGAACCTCAAGTAAGCATTTTCGAACACCTTACTGTATAATCTCTTTGGTTTGGTTCTTATGCTTATGCCAATAATTTGCAGGAGCGGTGGAAATCAATGGAACTCAGGACCTGCACCACCAGCACCACCCGGGCCACCACGACGTGCCAAGCCAAAATCTGATGGAAATGACAATGACCAATCTAATACTAACGGAGATGGGAAGAAATCAGGCCTTGGAGCTGGAGCTATAGCTGGAATATTTGTAGTGGCACTTTTGGTTGTTGGGGCAGCAGTCGCATTCTTTTTGGTTAAGAAGAAGAGAAAATCCAAAAAGTCATCTACAGATATTGAAAAGCTCGAAGAAGAAGATCATCATTTCACTCCTCTCGCTTCAAACAAAGTTAAAGGTATAGCTTACATAATGCACTCTCATTTTTCCTAGGGATTTGTGTATTTTTTTTTGTCATGTTAATAACTCGGTATATCTATTTGCAGAAATGAAGTCTTTGCAGACGGAACCTGCCAAAAAGACATTTGAAACTAGTTCTGCAGCAGTGAACCTTCGACCTCCACCTATCAAATCATTTGATGAAGAAGAAGAATTGTCAGCAAAACCTGTTGTGGTAAAGAAACCGAATGCCGCTGCTCCCATTAATTCCACGGATTACTCCATAGCGGACCTGCAGATGACTATAATGTTAGCGGATTCCTTTTCCTTACAAATTTATTATTGGGTTTTTATATAAGTGTCAAGCAGAAGTTAATTTTTCCATTGCAGTGTTCTTGTCATTGTCTGCTAGAACACTTTGTAATTATAATGTTAGCCGCTCTCTCTTCTTTACACGTTTTTTAGCCAGATTTAGTTAGATGTTCATTTCAAAAAATTTAGCCAGGTTTAGTTAGATGTTCATTTCAAAATAAAAAGAATAAAGTAATCAATTCTGTTCAATTATGAGTTGTTTTCTCTTTGTTACACCAGTTTCAGTGTAATATCTTTGTTATGTTTTGTTTTCTGTTCTAAAATCGAGTTAGTAATCAATTCAGTTCCTTGTGCAGTATGCCGTGAAGAGGAAGGCCATCGGAATTTGGGGATGCAAAGACTGGCAAAGTGAAAGCTGGTGGTGCCCACACATTGAAGTAAGACTCGCTCTCATGTTCACTTTCCAATCTATATCTGTATGCTATATGCAACATAAAAAGCTAACCATCTGATTGTTGTTTTCTTTATTGCAGCACCGCTAGTGCATGGCTTTTCACAAAATCTCAAGGATGTGGTGCAGCAGGAACAAGTAACAACTTTTGTAGTGGAAAGATTGTTGGTGCACAACATTTTGCAGCAGCTGCTGGGGTGAATGTTCTCATAGACATCTTAATCTTCATAATCTTTTTGGAGTGTGTTTTGGAAACTTAACTTTTGTAACAAACATCTATATCACTGCCATTTTCTGAATGTTTGTGTTTAAGACTGGCAGGTTAACTTGAATGAATGTAAATGTGTTATGGTGGTACGTTAATGTGAATTATTTTCGGCAATTCGGTTTCAGCCCTAAAAAAAATTTCAAAATAATTTTATGCACACAACTCCAATCAAAAGTTGTAGTTATACATTCATCAACCGAAAACATAAGTTGTTACTTCAAATATTACAATCTTTAAGGATGTTGTGTTAGAGATTATGACTACACTAGACAAAGGTTGTGAAAGAATTTATAACAATATAAATAAGAGTTGTGCGAGATTTTTCAACCACTCTAACAAGTGTAGTAATAGTGCTATTCAAAACAATTAGAGAAGTTGTGTTATAGAATTTTACTACACATATTAAATGTTGTGAAATCAAGTCTTACAATATAAATAAGAGTTGTGTTAGGCTTCCAAAAAAATCGAAAAACAATCACAACTGAAGCAAAATCAAGTCTTACAATATAAATAAGAGTTGTGTTAGGCTTCCAAAAAAAAATCGAAAAACAATCACAACTGAAGCAAAAGGTAGTCCAAACATGAACCATAACTCCCTTTACAACTCTTAGTCAAACATTGTAGAAAAGCTTGGACTTTCTACAACCCCCTCCATAATGAATAATATAGAGTTGTCGTAGGGGTACTACAACTCTAATATGTAGTCGTCAATGATATTTTTTCCCGAAGTGAATGTGGTTTAAAGGTTTGTCAGTTCGTGCCGGAAAGTGGAACAAATGAGTCTCAATAAAAGTTTTGTAATTTCATAAGGATTTGTAGTTGAGAACCTTCCACTGCTGAACTTGCTCATTCCAAAGAGATCTGACCTAAAATATTATACTCCCTCCGTTTCTAGAAAAGAGATACTTTCAGTTTTTCAATTTGGCCTATTTTTAGGCTAAAATGAAAAAAGTGAAAGTATCTCTTTTCCAAAAACAGAGGGAGTATTAGCTAAGATTGTAGTACAAATTCAACATAACCAGTTACAACGTGGGCAACTGAAAACATTACACCTTATGAAGCTTTTGTAGAGGAAAAAACTGAATAGCTAGTTTTTGAAAAATCAAACCTTGGAAGGTTGAGCAAGAACAACCCCTACAAATTTTTCTTTGTTGAGCCATGTCGTGCCAAAATCAGGCATACAATCAAGAGGCGTGGCCTCACTAGTGCTTCTACTAATGCACTTTGAAATTGTCTCCTCGATTTTGAAGTTCTCGGATTATTCTTCAAAAGCTGACTCATTTTGTGCATATCATTCTGAAGTTTAACTATTCTTGAGTTATTCTTCTTGCATTTTCAACATTTGTCATGAATATGTCCCTTGTATCCACAAAAGGAGCAATGCATTGAGAGCTCAACTTTAGAAGGTTTGGCTACCTGTTTATCACAACCAATTGTTTTCAAAGGAATTTTTCCCAAACAACATAGCAGAGATCAGAGATCTTGTCTGAACTTCCTGAGATCCTTTGTAGATCACTTTTGAGGAAATCAATCTCATTTTCTTTGATAGACAAGGTTTCAGTGAATTTCTCATTAAGTCTTTCAGACTCAAGATTTTTCACTTTAAGAGATTGTAATGACCCGTCCCTCCACCGATACTGTCCCCACTTAGCCACTGCGGTTATCCGGAAGTGTAGGGTTTTCAACGGGAATCGCTGTGGTAATCCAGCAGAAACTTCCCGGATGGTCACCCATCCCTGGATTACTCCCGCCCGAGCACGCTTAACTGCAGAGTTTTCTGCCAAATCTGAAGCCAATTGTGCTGAAAAGGCCTCAGTGTTAGGTTACTTATATTCCATTCGGATTACCACTGCCGAATATCGGGGTATTACAATACCACCACCTTAAATTGGAGCCGTCCTCGGCTCCGGAATATATTTTCAAGCCCAGATCTCCGACATTCCGTGCCCCTCATGAGAGAAGCACCTGAACCAAACCCCGTCCAGCGTACTCTCCCACCCTCGGCAGGTGACCTGTCGTTGGCTTTGATACCATTTGTAATGACCCGTCCCTCCACCGATACTGTCCCCACTTAGCCACTGCGGTTTTACGGCAGTATAGGGTTTTCAACGGGAATCGCTGTGGTAATCCAGCAGAAACTTCCCGGATGGTCACCCATCCCTGGATTACTCCCGCCCGAGCATGCTTAACTGCAGAGTTTTCTGCCAAATCTGAAGCCAATTGTGCTGAAAAGGCCTCGGTGTTAGGAAAAGACAAATCATTACTTATATTCCATTTGGACAACCACTGCCAAATATCGGGGTATTACAGAGATGATTCGAGTTTTTCCACAGTTCTCTTCAAACATAGGTTTTCTCGATGAATTTCTTCACTTTTATTCAAGAATTCAAGAATCTCCTTTCTGACTCAGAATCAGAAGTTGAATCAGAATGAACAGATATTTCTCCATAAGGTAAGGAATCTTCTGTCTAATGTTTAGAAGTAAGCTCATCAGAGTTATCAAATGAAACGATGTTGAATCATCTTGAACCTTGGTTCGCAAGTGTCGCTTACCAGCCTGTCTGTACTTTTTCAGGACCTTTTTGACTTATTGTGTGATCATAGATATATTCTCTTCATCGTGATCAGCACAACACTCGTCAGAATAAGACAAGTTTTCCTTCGAGAAAGTCATACTTGTATTGGTTGTGGCTGTTAGAGCATAGCTCAGTTGAACCCACCAAGCGTGTGTATCTCAAGTTTGGCTGTCATATTTTAGTATCAAAACTCATCTAGAGTCGCTTGATTAAACACTAGAGTCAACTTCGTTTAGGTTAGACTAGAAAGTTTGGGAATCTTGAGACGTACAAGTATTACTCCGAAGACCCGAAGAATGAGAAGAGGTAACGACTACAATGACGACATCATTCTTTAACTTGAGATTAGTAATATTGACTTGATCTTGTTTCTATTCCTAACGTATCTTTCAAGTCGTGCTATATTGAAAACATAACATGCGAAGCTGTATATATTTGTATATAATACTCTAGTGATGATACTTGATCACAACGGTATGATCAAAGTATCAAGGAAAGCATATTACGAAGTATAAACGCTTTTGGAACTTCGTAAATACGACATCGACATAATCTATCTATTGTTTATAGTTATTTGATTATGTGTGCATTATATAGGTGTGGTTTCATCCTAGAAAACTATGTATAATTACATTAGTTCTAGGAAGTAGATGTATGATCTTGTTTTCATAATCGAAAGGGAAATCATGATTGGTCTTGTTCTTTATTGAATATCTTTTGAATGGCCAATTGAAGATGACTATGGTAGAACCTATCTTACCTTTGTTGAGACTTGAGGTATTCATAGCCTATATAATACAGCTAGGTGTAACCGATCACAAGCTACACTGGAAATCAAGGTGTAACCGATCACAAGCTACATTGGAATGCAAGTTGTAACCGGTCAAGAGTTACTTTGCGATCTAAGGTATAAAGGGTCACAAGATGAATTAGGAAGTTAGTTTTAATCGATCACAAGATACCTTTGGGAAGCAAGGTGTAACCGATCACAAGCTGCTTCGGGAAGCAAGGTGTAACTGGTCATAAGCTACTTTGTGGAGCAAGGTGTAACTGATTACAGCCTCTATTGGGAATCATGTTATAACCGGTCACAATAAATTTGTGAGTGATGGTTTAATCGGTTCCATGAGCAAAACCAAGTATTCATGGTTCACATATTTCTTCATGGCATGTGTGACTTAGGCTGTTGGGTTTGTTAGATGGGAAGGTTCTAGATGTTGACATATTTGAACATGTACATTACTCTTATCATTTTTTTTCAAATATATTCCTTGATGCTTAAGGTGATCCTGGTTCGAAAAAGTGAAAAGCATTTAATTATGATTTTCATCATATATGTTTTAATTACCGGCAATTAAAACATATCCTCTGGAAAATATTATTAGTTAATGTGTTAGACTAATAATAGAAGTTTTCTAAGAGAGTTTTCGGAAATATTGATTAACAATAATTAGAAATAGCAAAACCGAATTTAGGTACTTTAATGCATATCTTGAGAATATTTTCGGTTTTGGAATTTCCTTGTTGTCCAAACAACCTTGGTCTATCTATAAATACTTAAGTTTGCATTTCTTGCAAAATATCCTAAGAGCTAGGAAAACTTCATTCTTGTTATTTCTGGTGGAGCTGTCTATTCGGAGAGGAAAGTACCCTAATTAGGCGAAATCTCTTACGACTGCTCGTTTAAAGACTTCTGCAGGATCAAGAAGCTCTACGAGTACCGTTAATGGAAAACTATATAAGTGTAGTGTTATTAGTTTTCGATTATTGATTTGATTAACTAACGATTGTTGAAACTTTGATTACACCTAGTTTGTTTATTCTTGAGAACCTTCTCTTATGATAAAAGGCTCACTCAAACTAGATCAAAGTATTGGCGGGATCTTTAGAACCCTCTTACGATCTAAAGAAATCTTGTGATAATCCATTGTTAACAGACTTCGTTCTGTGTGTGATTGATCACAAGAGGATTCAAGTGGTGTTGTGCAGGTTATTGAAGGCAATAGAAGATTTGACGACAAAGACAAATTCTTATTAGTTTTCGTATCTTGTGGATTTAGTGCACAAAAATGGATCGGCTGGGATCCTACTAGAATCGGTTTATCTTTGATAGATTTGATTATCTAGTTGCGTGAGATCGGCAACTATCATTTGGTGGCATTCTTCAGTGTCCGAATCTGATTAGTTGTAAATCTAGATTTTGATTATTTTGGTAATTAAAGTTTAGATTGATCTAAACCCGACAAAGAAGTTTATTAGATTAAACGGAAGAGCCTTTGTCAAACTCATATCACAAAGATTGAATAGAGTTTTTACCAAACAGATTTTCATCCTTTACTGTTTGGAATACGATCCAAAGGAGTTGTGATTCACGTGCGTGACTCTAGAAGTCGAAGGCACAGTGATACTGAGGAAACTAAGTAGCTAGGGGTAGTCTGCTTGGTCAAAACTATACGAAGTTGGTATTAGATTTTTTATAACGGCTTAATTCTAAGAGTATTCAAAACTGGACTAGGTCCCGGGGTTTTTATGCATTTGCGGTTTCCTCTTTCCTCGTTAACAAAATCTTGTTGTGTCATTTACTTTGTTTTTAGCATTATAATTGTTATTATAATTAAGTAAATTACACACGTACGTTAATTCCTTAACACTTGATATTGATCCTATAGAGTTTCGGTTTAATATCGTACCTATTATCAAGTGCACACTTTATTGTCGTATCGTCTTAATCTTGTACCATAGTCAATCACACAAGTGATCTTGTTGTTGTATTATCTCGATCTCGTATCCATAGACGATCAAACGAAGTGTGAACCAAATCTGTTGTATTGTCTCGACTCTGTCCATAGACGATCAAATTCAATAAAGGACTTATAGGTGGATAATTAAAAGATTGTGGTGTATTTGGGTACCCTCATCTTTTCAGTGGCTTTAAGTGCAGATGAGCTATCTTTTGCCACACTATGCTCGTGATCAAAGATTTTTAACTTTCCAACGAGACTGTTTTTGGAAAGAGTTCAAGGTTATTCTCTTCCATGATGGCATGTGTTTTAGACTCGTATCTTGGCGGTAAGGATCGGAGAAGTTTCATCACAATGTCCTTTTGGGGAATGGTCTTCCCTAATGAAAAACATGCATTAACAATTTTAGACACTTTTTGATTAAACTCATCAAACGAATCTTCATCATACATACGAAGATTTTCCCAGTAAGAACTTAGGTTTTGAAGCCTGGCTTCATATTCTGAGGTATATATCTCCTTCGAATACGGTTTCTAAGATATCCCAAGTACTACCTTTAGATGTAGTACACGAAGTTACATGGTGCTGAAGATCTAGACTTATGGCGTGGATAATAGCATTTAACCCCGTCAGAATTATTATTTTTGCAGCACTAATCTCGGTTTCACTATATACATTCTCCCAATGGCTTTGCAATAGTGTTTCCATCTCTAAGAACTATTGGCGGGATGTATTCCGTTACTACAAGTTTATATGTCTCAAAGTCATGGGCTTGTAAAAAGGAACGCATATCAATTTTCCACCATAAGTAATTTGTGTCATCAAATGTTGGCAGTACATTTATCAAGATTGCACTCCTGTCCATATAGTCAGGATGCTTCAAACACAGACTTATTAGGTTTTAGCTTTTTTGCTTGCTCTGATACCAATTGAAAACGCGGGGGTACCAAAATACACCGCCACTTTTTTCTTAGGCAATCTATATGGACAAACTCAATACAACTCCAAGAGTTAAAATCAATCAAGGAATAGTATCTAGAATTATATATCTCTCTCTTGCGATTAGAATGTTTATAGAAACAAGTCCGTGAACCTAATCACAAAGAGATTTCTTGGACGATACAAAAGACCAATTGTCCAAAAATAATCTAGTCGTATCCAACAAACTAGGTCGGATGTGTCTACTAAGATTGATCAACGTACAACTTGTGATATTTCAATTATAAAGATTAACAATATAATGCGTAAAAAGAAATAACACACACAACAGAAGTTTTGTTAACGAGGAAACCGCGAATGCAGAAAAACCTCGGGACCTAGTCCAGATTGAACACCAAACTGTATTAAGATGCTACAAACACTAGCCTACCAACAATTAACTTCGGACGGGAATGTAGTTGAGTCCGAAAAGGTATCCCACCGATTCAGGTACAGTCGCGCTCCTTACGCCTCTTGAATCCCAGCAGGACTCCGCGCAATTTATCCCCTTAGATGATGTCACGCCAACTAAAAGTTGCTTCAACTCAATTTAATACTTTAAACCAAATCTACCTCCCACAGATTAAGCCTATATAATTGATTTCTTGATTACGATCAAACGTATGATCAAAATCAAACGTATGATCAAGATGATGGAAATCGATAGAAATTTGACAAAAGTCTAGCTGTCCTCAAAATCCGGACTTATGCAACACGAAGTGAGTCCTTGATTATTTTTCACCTCACAAGTATAAAACCTATGGAATCAACAAAGTTTGAGATGAAGGGAACTTTGATGATTTCTATCTATATTGATCGATGGAGCAAGCTCAACAAACAATCAAGATCATGATACTCAACTTATCATGGAAAGATAATTGGACATGGATTCACAAATCCCTATGAAGTCTTTGTAGTCGCTAAACCCTAAAAATCTTAGTGAAAAAGCAGGGGTCTAACAACCACACCCAATATTTCGTTTGGCAATCTGAATAGAAAAACTCCAATATACTTTCAAGAGAATCAACTAGATAGTTAGACTCAATCTAGAGAAAAGTATATCAAAGAGTTTTATATCTCTATCTCTTAATTCAATCTGCAATCAACAAATAGGAATTTGCGAGCCCGATTGAATATAAGAGAAATAACTTGAACGGTACCAAAGACCAATGTTCAAGGATCAATCAATTTCAATCAACAACCAAAGGTTGGATTTCCCAATTGATCGATTCAACGCACAACCTGTGATATTTCAATTATATAACAAAATATAATACAGAAAATAAATAACACAGACACCAGAAGTTTTGTTAACTAGGAAACCGCAAATGCAGAAAACCTCCAGGACCTAGTCCAGATTTGAAACATCACACTGTATTAAGCCGCTACAGACACTAGCCTACTACCAATGAACTCCGGACTGGACTGTAGTTGAACCCTAATCAATCTCACACTTATTCAAGGTACAGTTGCGCTCCTTACGTTTATGATCCCAACAGGATACTACGCACTTGATTACCTTAGCTGATCTCATCCACAACCAAGAGTTGCTACGACCCAAATTCGAAGACTTGATAAACAAATCTGTCTCACACAGAAAAGTCAATAGGAATAGATAAAGCTGTCTCCCACAGAAATACCTACGAGTTTTGTTCCGTCTTTTGATAAATCAAGGTGAACAGGAACCAATTGATATATTGGACTTATATTCTCGAATAACAACCTAGAAATATCAATCACCTCACAATAATCTTAATCGTATGGTAGCGAAACAAGATATTGTGGAATCACAAACGATGAGAAGAAGATGTTTGTGACTACTTTTTATCTTGCCTATCAGAGATTAAATCTCGAGCCAATCTTAAAGAAGATAGTACTCAAACATGATAGAAACAGCAAGATCAGATCACGCAACTATAGAGAAAATAGTTGGGTCTTGCTTCACAATCCCAATGAAGTTTAAGTCGTTAACCTACAGGGTTTCGTGAAAAACCTAAGGTTAAAGGAGAATCGACTCTAGCTTATACAACTAGTATCACAAAGGAGGTGTGGGGATTAGTTTTCCCAGTTGCTAGAGTTCTCCTATATATAGTTTTCAAATCAGGGTTTGCAATCTAAGTTACCTTGGTAACAAAGCATTCAATATTCACCGTTAGATGAAAACCTGATTAGATTCAAGCTAATATCTTTCAACCGTTAGATCGAACTTAGATTGTTATACACAAATGAAATGTACCCTCATTTAGGTTTAGTAACCGTACCTAAACGTGTACACCATGTTGGCTCAACCGTAGTTAACCGAGGTTAGCTATATGAACACTCTCATATCAACCTTATTCATCTTAACTATAACTAATTCAAATGACTCAAATGAAACTAGTTAAAGAGTTTTTCAATTGCTATATTCTCATAGAAGTATACAAGTACACAATTGAAGCAAAATCGGTTTGATTGACTTGAATCATTTCATGAACATTATAGCCACGGTTTGCAAAGAATGCATTCCTTAATATATAAATGTATTAGTTCATGAGCCAACCGATTTTAGAACCTTAACCACTCAAGTATGCAAACGGGTACGCATACTTAAGTAGCCGGTCTGAGTTTGGGTTCGCCAGTATGCAAACGGGTACACATACTTAGTTCACTTCCAAATCCCAGCAGAAATTCCCGGAACTATACCTTACGAAAGTATGCGTACCGGTATGTGTACTTGGTACACGGAATTCCTCAACTACAAGTACGCATACGGGTATGGATACTTTAGTTACGGTCATGGATCACATACATGCAAGAAAGCACACTATGTTTATAATCCAATGATGGTTAAGTATTCTAAACTCTTATTTCAATCATTGAAACTTTCTTAGAGGATGACAATAGCTGTTTTCACACACTATTAGCATCAAAGAAATTTTCAAGTTATTGAAATAATCATAACGAAACATTCCAAGTCTACATCAAATGATTGTATCAAACAAACCATGTAAGATGTTACTCGGCGATTTTCACATGATCATCTTTTGACTTTCGTCAAGAATATAAGATGAACTTGGTTGAAGCGAAAGCTTACCAACACATATTCCGAGAAATATGTAAGTGAGTTAAACTCAACTCGAAATCTCAAATGTGTATAATCGACAACTATATAGTAATACGACTTTTGTCTCAATATATGAGATAGAGTAGAAATAGACTTTCCAAGTGATAGATGAGTTTTAGTTTCCATATACATTTTGTTGATGAAGTTCCACAAGCTCGCCTTAGTAGTTCTTCGTCTTCAATTGATGAACGCCGTGAAGTCTAATGCTCAACTACACAATCTATCCTAGTCCAAAACATTACTACAACGTCTGCACCTGAAAACATTACTCTGAAACTTTGTACACAAAACCGAAAAATATCTGAGAAACCAACCTGTAAAAGTTGAGCAAGAACAATCCATAGAGCTTGATTGTGAACTGAAATTATAAGGACGTATATAAAGGTACCTCAGAATTTATTCATTCTTCATATAATGGTCTTGTTAACATATATATTTTTTCCGTTACCAATTAAAAGCATGCCCCGCGCATTACCAAATGCAGCTACATGGTATTCCACATAACTAAACAACATGGGGCAAATTTACAAAAGACTGTATTTTCCCATATCAACTAAGAACTGCCAAAGAGATCAGGGAGGCCAAGCATTTTACTGTGTTGGATGATCAACCAACCCACGCACCAGAATTATACAACAAGAAAACAAACTCGTTTAAAATATACCCTATACACAGAAAGATGGAGATTTCTTGCATCCAGAATTTTAGCCAACCTTGACTTCGATCTCTGTAGCACACTAACCGGAATGAGTACAGTCATTGAAGTAGCCATTCCAGTGACGATTCCAGATACTGCTGATTGAATTGCATGCTTAGTGCTCCCCTTGATGGTGAACCAGAAACCTATGATCTTCACTGAGTTGTTGCAGCAGAGGTTATCAGTGACTGGTCAGAAAAAGAATCTACCCCAAGGACCTTAAAAGTTAAATAAAAAATCCCCCTTTCCTACCATTATATCTGCAGCTGTGTCAAGTAAAAAAATATAACAAACAAAAGGGTTGGAGTTCACTCACAGCGAGGAATAACTTCGAATCATGTCAAACGTGGAGGGGTGTTTAGCTTGACAATTGAACAGATTTTTAGGAAAGATATCCACATCGGAAATGCCAGGTGTGTACTTACAGTTGTAAGTTTCGTTCACCTGAAATACAAAAATAACACTCTGACATTGTATGAGATTCAAAATAAACAACATCAGCTGGGAGTTTCGAGAACTTTCAGTCACCTACTTTAAACTTGTCTTTGGTCAGCCATGCCGTGCCAAAACTAGGCCTACAATCAAGAGGAAGGGCCTCCTTTGGTGCTTCTACTAACACAATCTGTAAAAACATTTTGCATAATTTCTGAATTATAATGAAAATGGGAGGAATTAAGCCGCAAAAAATAACATAAAACGAAACAAATAGAGTCGGCTAGGTCACCTTAAACACAGTAGCAAAATAACAATCGTAACGGCATCGAAACCTTGTTTTGTCAAGAGGTCAAACACATACTTGGCTTTATAATTCAGCAGTCCTAATTCACACACCTTGGATGACCTAAGAATCATAACACACCGCTGATCAGCTAATGTGATACTTACACAAACCTACAAATCTCTTCAAATGCCAGACGAATCTAAACCCCAAAGATCAAGCCAGACACCCAGTTGCCCCTAAATGAATTCACTCAGATTTGGATGTAATTTCAACAACCAGAGCGAAGACATTCGCAGTAAACAATGTCAGCCAATTCAGTCCAAATTTATATGAATTGCAGCTCTCTTTCTACCCATATGAAGCTAAAGAACGACCTTGCTATGGGTGCTCCGTGCTCATGTTAGTTCTAGCAAGTTGCTAGCTCTCTAACGTGGATGCCATGATCCAACAGTGATAGGCTGTGGGTTCCATTCCATGTTAGAGTGCTAGCACCAGGCAAAGCATCAATGCCAAGTTCTCTACCTTTTCCCGTAAAAAACCCAGGATCCCTCAACAAACCAACACGCATAATCTCCCCACTATCAACACAAACAAACACCACAAGATTCAGTCAAGTCTCAATAACCATTGGCAGCACCACTCACAGTCAATTACCCTACAGAACATGACATAACACTACATGACCATGGGTATTCTCCTAAACTATATTTTGGACTTTTACTCTCAAGTGTAGTGAGAATACCAATTTGCATCAACACTATTTGAAAATAATCCCTAAATTCTCAATCCAAATCTTCAATAATCTGACAAAACTTGACAATTCACAACATGGGTTTTGTCTGAAACTCATTTTCCCATCACCCCTTTCAACATTTCAACCCGAAAACACGAAATTTCTAGTTGTTACAAACAGGGGAAACAAAAATAGAAACGCTAAAAACAAGAAATGAATATACACATACCACGCAAGGGTGCACGCCATCATTAGATACAATCTTGCATTGAGCTGAGAGTGAAGAAGTAGTAGGTTTAGTTGGAATTGAAAAATTATCAATTAAATAGAGACAAATCCAGCAGTGAAGATGAAGAAGAAAGAAAGTAGAGAGAATAAGAAAGTGAAGTAGTTTAGTGTTATTACTTGAGGTATTTAAATAGTATTATATGTATCGACCCAGTAACCCCAGTTGAACCACTAGTTAAACCAGTTGAGCCTGATCCAGTGATTTTACTGGGTCCACGTCCGGTCTGGTTCCAAAACAGTGGTACTAGACTACTAGTAGCAACTAGCAAACCCAAACAAAATAAAAAAATAAAAATAAAAATAAAAGTAATTTTGAAAAAAATAGGTCAATGGTGGACTGGTAATGTTTGACAGTCAAACATCCATTGGTGGAAGATTTCTGTCCACAAAAATTGTACAAAACGGGACTAAAATAAATAAATCAGAGAGGAATAGAGGAAGAGTGAAAATGGAGAGGCTGTCAGAGATATCACAGGAAATTGGTGATTACTGTCCAAAGATGTTCAAAGACTCTCGTCTCGATAAGCTAGATGCGGTATCTACTAGTTTCTGCAGAACTCCATTACACATAGCAGTTATGTCCGGTGACATCAAATTTGCAACAAAAATTCTATCTATAAAACCCGATCTTGCATTGAAAGTAGACTCAAATGGATTTACCCCACTCACCTTGCTTCGGCCAGAACAAGTCTTCAGATGGTGAAATTATTGGTAAAGGCCAAACCTGGTGCTTGTATAGTTCAAGATGAAGATGGAAGAACACCTCTCCATTTAGCTAGCAGCTATGAAAAATCGAGTTGAGATCATGAAACTACTAATGGAACAAGGGCTACCTGAAGCAATTCATTTGAAGAATGATCGAGAGACTATCCTACACTTATGTGTTAAAAGTAACAGTGATATCGAGACCCTTGAGCTACTGGTGAACAAGTTACTCCAGATGCAGTATCTGTCACCTCCAAGGACAATCATGAGAAAACAATCTTAGAACTCGCTGCAGAAATGGGGAAAATTGAGGTAAAAATAAATTTTGTTTATTTTTGATATCATGAGAAGGGTCTTTCTAATACACATAGTTGATTGTATTTGCAGATGATGCAGTATCTATTAGACAGTACCAATATCAAAATTGAAGTAAATGATGTGAAGGAAGCCTTAAAAATACTATCACCAACTGAAAGCAATGATCTAAAAATTGGGTTTCCTGAGCACTCGAGACGCGGCAAAAAACACAAATAATATTTTGCCAAGAGCTTATGGTCAAGATTGGCAGAAAGAGAGGGTGAACGCTTTAATGGTGGTGGCAACATTAATAGCAGGAATCGCTTTTCAAGCTACAGCAAACCCACCAGGGGGTTATTGGCAAGATGACACTAAAGTTGACTCTGGTACTGACCCTATTACCATTACTTATTATCTTGATCATATATTTGGCTCTGCTTTAACCGGCAGTTTGGAATCTTACATGCAAGACTACCCGGAGCATGCTGCAAACCATAATGGTAGTAGTGGTGGTACAAAAAAAAACGTTAAGGATTTTATCGAGGCTCTTCTGAATTCCCAAGATTTTTGTAGGACCAGGAAAGGAATAATTTTGGAAGATTTCAACTTGACTAGTGTTATTTCGAACTACAAAAACAGTAATGGTACCGGTGTCTTTTTTCCTTATCTAATACGATGCGCAGGATATCCTATATTGGTATATATAAACCCGAAGGTCTACGCGACCTATATGAATACTAATGCGGTTGTGTTCTTTTTGTCCTTCATGCTAATTTTACTGGTCCTAAGTGGAATCGTGGACAATTATAGGCTTCAACCTCTTGTTGTGCTGATGTGCATTTCAACCTTGTGTATCGGCATCAGTTACTGGCTTATTTTAAATACTATTACACCAGTTTTTTATGTTAAAGCGCCTACAAAACTTTCACTCTATGGATATTTCGGACTCTTCAGCTTCTTTGGAACTATTGCCTTTGTCCCGATTTTTATATCTAGGATGCATAAGCTAAGAAACAGGCACTTAACTGGATCAAATTACTTAGCAGCGTTTGTTAGTATGAACCCAAGTACTACAGGAAAAGTGATTTTATTTATATTTGGTTACGGTGTTACCATTTTTGCAGTACTTTATAGCTTTGAAGCACTCATTTTGAAGTGAGTGCCGCGAGAGTCCTAGTGTTAATGTCATGAGTCACACTGGAGAACCCACACATGTTTGTTAAACAAAGGAATTGTTGAAGCTTTTAAAGTACTTGGTAATTCTTCTGATTAGCAACTTATGTTGGTGTTTGTGTTCGTTTGGAAAACAATCACTATAATACTATAACATTCTTCGGGTGAAATTGCTAGTTGTTTTTATGTTTGTGCTACTCCCTCAACGACTGAATTAACTAGGAAAAAAATTGACATTGTAATTTATAGCCAGATACCTGATTTAAGGTTCCTGTCCAAAAATGGAGAGCGAAACAAATCCGAGCTTAATTGAGCCCCAGAGAAGGTTAGACATTTCGAAACCTTGCCCATTCCAATAAAAAATTGACCTGCTGAAATTTCAACATAACCCAGTTACAACGTCTGCCACTAAAAACATTAAAACCTGAAGCTTTTGTAGATACAAAAACTGAACAGTATCTGAAAAATCAACTGAAAAGTTGAGCAATAACAATCTATGGAACTTGAATGTGTACTGAAAATATAAGGACATATACAACGGATACTCTTAAGAATTTACTCATTCATCATAAAATGGTTTTGTTAACATTTATATTTTTGCCGATATCAGAAGAAAAACTCACCTGCCGCAAATATTTCCTCTGCAAAGATTTGTAGTAAAATTTAATATAAACCAGTTATAATGGCTGCGGCCAAAAAATTAAACCTTTGATACTTTTGTAGATGCAAAAATTGAATAGTATGTGAGAAACAACTTGGAAAAGTTGAGCAAGAACGATCGGTAGAAGTACTTTCCTTTCGTCAGCCAAAACTTGGCCTACAACCAAGACGTAGGGCCTCCATCAATGCTTCTACTTTTGCACTTTGTAAATTGACCGGAAGATTGCTCCCTATATTCACAACCTGTAAAAACAATTACTGAATTCTTTTGAGAGATTAAGCAGCAAGGTATCAGCATAAAATGAAATGCATCGATTTGGTTAGATCATCTTAAACTTAAAGATGGTAGCGTATTAATAGTAGTCGTAACAAAACCTTGTTTTTTATCCAGATGTTCAAACACATACTTGGCTTTATGTTTCAACAGTCCTAATTCACAACAAGAAGTTATATGGATGATCTTCATCCTAGATAGACAAGAAACACTATGGGCAGCCCCTGAACCAGATGTGCGCTCCAACACCACTGGTTTGAGAACCCCAATTTTCTTTCGCCAATATTGTCGTGCAGAACAAAACAAGACACATAACCCAAAAAATTTACGTACTTTATAGGTGGAGAATTCGTATCCATAAAAATTATAAAGCACAAAACCAAAATTGGCCGCCTTTTATGAAAAATAAAAAGAATGAAAAAACTAAATTTGAAAAGTAATCCTAATATCTTTCCGAAATTTTTCGTGGGAGAAAACTGGAAAGTCTATCAGAGGTATTACTACAACTATAATACTACAACATTCTTTGGGTCAATTAATGCTAGCTTTTACGTGTGTTCTACTCCCTCATGATCAAAATAACTTAGCACAACAAATGACATTGTAGTTTAGAGCCACATATACCTTATTTAAGGGTTTATGTCCGAAAGTGGAGAGTCAAACAAATCTGAGTTTACCGAGTACCAGTAAAGGTTTGACATTTCCAAAGGGTTTGTTGAATTAAACTTCTGCTGCTAAACTTGCTTATTCCAAAAAGTATTGACCTGCTGAAATATTTCATTTCTGAAGATTTGCTGTAGTCTGCAACTGAAAACATTAAAATTCTGAAATTTTAGTTAAATCAAAAACCAAACAGTATCTGAGAAATCAACCTGGAAAGTGGAGCAAAAACAATCCATAGAACTATATTGTGTACTGAAAATATAAAGACATATACAAAGGGAACTCCTCAGAAATTATTCATTCTTCATATAATGGTTTTGTGAATATATATATTTTTCCCGATACCAATTAAAAGCATGCCCCGTGCATTACATGGTATACCACATAACTAAACAACATGGGGGAAATTTACAAAAAACTGTATTTTCCCATTTAAACTAAGACTAAGAGCTGCCGAACAGATCAGGGAGGCCTAGCATCTTACTATATTGGATGGTCAACCAACCCACGCACCAGAAGTATACAACAAGAAAACAAACTCGTTTCAAATATACCCCATACACGGAAAGATGGAGATTTCTTGCATCTAGAATTTTAACCACCCTTGATTTCAATCTTTGTAGCACAGTAACCAGAATGAGTACAGTCATTGAAGTAGCCATTCCAGTGAAAATTCCAGATACTGCTGATTGAATTGCACGCTTAGTGCTCCACTTGCTGGTGAACCAGAAACCTATGATCTTCATTGAGCTGTTGCAGCAGAGGTAGTCAGTGACTGGTCAATAGAAGAAAAAGAATCTACTTCAAGGACCGTAAAAATTAAATAAAAAAATCCCCCTTTCCTATCATCAGATCTGCGGCTGTGACAAGTTAAAAAATATGACAAACGAAAGGGATGGAGTTCACTCACAGAGAGGAATAACTTCGAATCATGTCAAACGTAGAGGGGTCTTTAGCTTGACAATTGAACAGATTATCAGGAAAGATATCCACATCGGAAACGCCAGGTGTGTACTTACAGTTGTAAGTTTCGTTCACCTGAAATACACACACAACACTCTGAGAATAACAAGAAATTACCAATTATATGACATGATATTGTAAGAGATTCAAAATTAGCAACATCAGCTGGTAGTTTCGAGAACTTTCAATCACCTACTTTAAACTTGTCTTTGGTAAGCCATGCCGTGCCAAAACTAGGCCTACAATCAAGAGGTAGGGCCTCCTTTGGTGCTTCTACTAACACACTTCTTATTTCACCTGAAGAATGTTCCCTGTATTCAATCTGTAAAAAAACATTTTGCATGAATTCTGAATTATTATGAAAATGCGAGGAATTAAGCCGCATAAAGTAACATAAAACGAAACAAATAGAGTGGGTTAGGTCACCTTAAAGATAGTAGCCCAATAATAATCGTAACGGCATCGAAACCTTGTTTTGTCAAGCGGGTCAAACACATACTTGGCTTTATAGTTCAACAGTCCAAGTTCACACACCTTGGACGACCTAAGATCCACACCTACAGACAAGGAAATATAGCACACCATTAATCAGCTCATGCAATATGTTACACCAACCATCAAAATTCTTTTTAAATGTCATACGAATCTAAACCATAAAGATCAAGCAACAAGCCAGATACCAAGTTTCCCCTCCATACACAATAAATGAACTCACTCCGCTTGGGCAGTAAGTTCAGCCCATTCGACATAATAAACAGTGATTTTTTTGCAGTAACAACTTTTAACTATCAAAAAGCAGAGCTAAAACATCCCTAGTAACAATGTCAGCAAATTCAGTCCAAATTTAAATAAGCTGCAGACTCTCTTTCAACCCATATGAAGCTAAACAATGACCTTGCTACAGGTGCTCTCTGCTCATGTTGGTTCTAGCAAGTTGCTAGCACGCGAACACACCACGCGGATGCCATTATCCAACAGTGGTAGGCTGTGGGATCCATTCCATGTTGGAGTGCTAGCAACAGGCAAGCATTAATGCCAAGGTTTTTACCTTTTCCCATAAAATAACCAGATTCCCCCGACAAACAAACACACATAATCTCCCCAGTTCTCACAATCAACACAAACAAACGCGCAGCAAAATTCAGCCAAATCACAGTAACCATTGGCAGCAAAATTACTCAAAATCTAATTGACCAACAGAACATGACATAACACAGCAAGCCATGGGTATTCTCCTAAACTAAAATTTTCGAATTTTACTCTTATGTGTAGTGAGAATGCCAATTCTGCATCAACACTGTTTGAAAAAATGACTAAACCAGATGTTATTTCAATCCCTAAATTCTCAATGAAAATGTTCAATAATCTAACAAAACTTGATAGATCACAACATGGGTTTTGCCATAAACTCAATTTCCAATCACCCCTTTCAACATTTCAACCCAAAAACATCAAATAAAGTTTCTAACTGTTATACACATTGGAAACAAATACAGAAACCCTAAAATAAAACAAGAAATGAACATATTTATACATACCTGTAGAGACAATCTTGCATTGAGTTGAGAGTGAAGAAGTAGTAGTTGTAGTTGGAATTGAGAAATTATCAATAAAAATTGAGACAAAACCAGCAGTGAAGATGAAGAAGAAAGAAAGTAGAGAGAATAAGAAAGTGAAGAAGATAAAACATATTACTAATACTACTATGTGATAACACAGACTATTCTTCTTCTTCTCTGATTGACTAGTGGTGGTGGTGGTGGTTGTTTGAGAAACCTCCTTGGAATTTGAATCCATCCACCACAATGAAGAGGTTTTGAGTTCAGTTTTTTTTTCTTCTTTTTTTTTGAGAGAGAGGGGGGAGGAGACAGATGTTGGACTCTGTTATGGAGAATGACTTTCTTATAGAAAGTCAAAACAGTTAAAGGGCTGTAATACAGTGATTGCACCACCTATGGGTCAAACGTTCTAGGAAACAACTTTTCGGTTATGATATCCATTACCTGAGTCCAAAACTTGTGAGGAGTGAACCACTGAATTTCAAACTGGGAAAGAGGAACCATACTCAGGTCCAGTGTTTTTATTTTCCGTGATGTGCATATCATGTTTCAGACGAGTAGTGGTAGGTCTTGATCCATATTGTGTATCAAGCAAATAAAATACTCCCTCTGTTTCATGGTTTCTAATACTTTCATTTTTTTCAACTTGGCATATTTTTAAGTACAAACTTTTTAAAATAAAAAATCCTGAAATGGAGGTAGTAAAAAATACCGTACAACTAAATTGGCCACGTTGACATCTATTGGAATCTCATGAATTACTATGTAGTATGGCTGTTAAGATTTTATAAGGCAAAAGTATAAAAAAATTACAAAACAACAATTTTTAGTTGACGCAAAAGATCTACTGCTGAAAATCCCGGGAGAAACAGCCTCGTGAGGCACCAACTGGTGCGTGCGGAGCAAAAAAAATTAGGTTGGAGGTATAAAAATTTGGTTTGGGACACAAAATCTTCTTTAGGGGAAGCAAAGAAGCAATAGGCTTATAAATAACCTAATATTTGTTATTGGGCCTAACTTTAGGCTTTGGAGCCAGCTGGGCAAGGAGTGCAAGTGCACACCCATGCACTGGGATGGGTCCGCCCCTGACCCCCAACAGAGATTAAGCTTTACCCATCATGAGTCCCACATAATTTGTATCTTTCGATTTTAACGGGATGATACCACTCCATATAGGACAAACAAATCCTAACAGATTTTGACCATCAGATCGTTCAAATGGTATCCCCTACTAGTCTTGGTATGCCCATATATCATGGATTGAGGAGCCACAACTACGTCACCAAGATAAATTTTGGCCTAAATTTATCGGGTAGATCAAAATTTGTCGTGTGGCCCAAAAATGTTATTCGGAGCCTGGTAGTTGTAGATGATCTTTAATAAGGAAGCCCAAGTGTTGGTCCCAACAAAACAAAAACAAAGGTGGGACTGACATGATGAACCCTGTTTTATGGCATACCTAAAACTTTCAAGGCATACAAAACAATAATCCCATCTTGGGTGACCTTATAAGGGGTACCATATGGGTAGTTCAATTACTTATATACCCTTAAACCTTTTAATTTACTAATATACCCTCACCCCTAATATAAAAACCTAAAATCAGTTTATCAAAATCATTTCTAAAACAAGTCTTCTTCTTCCTCATCTCCTCTGCCTAAGCTGAACCCCCTCTCAAAAAAAAAAAATCATCGCATCACCATGAAACTGAATATCTTCGATTCGTAAAAATTTGATCGACGATTAAACTCAACTATATAACGGGTCGTCGTAATAAAGTAACGCGTTCTAAGAGATCAATTGAAGAAGAACCAATTGAAGATGAAGATGAAGATGTAGAAACTGAAAAACAAAGTGAAATCCAACCAGAAATCGAACCGGAAGAACAAAGTGAAGAACCGACTCCTGAAATGAGAATAAGAAGGTAAGTTCTACAAACCCATCTCGTATTTGAAGTTTTTGATTGGTATAATAGGTTTAATACGTCAAAAATTAGGGTTTTGCGGCGGTTACGGTGTAGGGTTCGGCGTAAAAGTATGTCCAGATTTGCGCCGAACTGTTCTTGAAAATGAACTCTGAAAATGCATATGAACAGTTCGGCTTAACAGTTCATATTAGTTTTGAGCCGAACTTAGTTAAATAGAAGCCTTGTATTTAGGATCGGCTTATTCGATACTATTAGTTTTGAGCCGAATATGTATTGTTAGAATTTCCTAAATTGTGCAAGTGTATAGGTTCGGCTTATTCTATGATTTCATTATGTGCCGAACATATGTTACAATTCATAAGCATAGATTCGGCTTATTCGATACTATTTGTTTTGAGCCGAATATGTATTATTAGAATTCATAAATTGTGCAAGTGTGGGGCTTCAGCTTATGTTATGAATTCATTTTGCGCCGAATATGTTTTAATTCATAAATATAGATTCGGCTTATTCGATACTTATAGTTTTGTGCCGAATATGTATGATCGGCTTGGAGGTATTTTGTTCATATAAGCCGAACCACTCTCTGTGTATAATAATCAAAAGTTTAAGACGTAGTTCGGCTCATTTGTGTTACTTCAGGTAAACCGAACCGGTTGATTTGTTGACAAATTTTTGGTATTTCAAATCCATATTTCATATAGTTTGTATTCCTTTGTTGTTCGAAGTATTAGGCTTATAAGTTTTATACTTGTGTCAGGAACAATGTGGCTAAAAAGAACAAAAAGATGGAGGTAACGCCTTCTACTTCTAAAACTCCCGATCCTCGAGGAGGAGGTAAGAAAAAATTGGGAGCGGGAGGTAGAGGAACTGACATTTTAGAAGAAGAAGATGAACAAAGTAGAGTTGGAAGACAAGAATAAGGAATAAATGATGACGAAGAAGTTGATGATAATTAAGAAATACAACTCCAACGAAAACCCGATAAAGGGAAGAAGGTTGAAGAACCCGAGAGAGAGAACAAAGTTGCAGAATAACGGGTTACAGGTTTACACATTCCTGATGAAGATGACGTAATTTCACCTAGATCGAATGGTTTGCCTCATGGTTTTCCGGAAGTTGGTGGAAATGTGTTGATTGGGTACACCGAATCTTGGGCAAAAAGAATTTATGAGACTCCTGATCACAACCGTGCAGTCCGAGTATTGAGACAACAGAGAGAAACGAAATGAAAACTGTCTGAAGAGGTTCTTGAGGTGGTTGCTTACGTACAATCCTATGCTTTATGGCCTGCCATTCAATATGGATATCAGGAATATGATAGTATGACAGCCTCCGCCTTTGCCGAGAGATTTTGTCCAGAGACTTACACATTTCAATTACCTTTTGGAGAGATGACAATCACTCCTGATGAGGCGAGTAAGATTACAGGCCTTAAGGCAAGGGGTTTAAGCGTGGATGCTGATTATTATGACATGAGTTGGGATGAGCTATACAAGTTGTTCGAGGAATTTATGCATACAAAATTGAGTTGGAGTTTTGTCGTTCCGTTAAAGATGTCAATTCCATTTTCATACCCGGTGGGAAAAATAAGAAGAATAAGAAGATCAAGCCAACTAACTTGAAAAAGGAATTTGAGGGCACAAAGGAGAAAGTAAAGGAAGGGGTGTTGGTAATGGATGAGATTAAAGTGAAGCAAACCGGAACCGCCTACTTGCTTTATACTCTTGGCAGAGATATCTTTCCTGAACTTACCGGAAACAAGGTGAATGCTAATATCTCCAATTGGTAAAGAATATTGCTACCGTTAACAAGTATGCTTGGGGAACGGCTTCGCTAGCTTACCTGCTGGACCAACTTGCGGACGCCTCTAGGTTGACAAGCACAAACATTATAGGAAACTTCACTATGCTTCAGGTAATTCTCGACGATCAAACTTCAAAATTTCTTGGTCATCAGTATATGGTTCGGCTTATTACTGTACTCACGTATAAGCCGAACAATAATTCTTGTTAGGTTCGGCTTATAATACTTGTTAAGAGTTAAGCCGAACAATGCACCGAGTTTTCAAATATCATTCTTACTTTATTGTGTTAAAGCAAACAATGTCTAGTGTTCTGTTTCTATTACTTCAATTATTTTAATTTTTGGATGTGGTTATTTGGATGTAGGTGTAGGTATATGACCATTTCCCAAAAATTGATGTGATTTTTACGTTGTTGTAAAAAGTGATAAGTAGAGTTCGTTCAACTCGGACTTGTGAAGGATTTTCGAAAATTAAATAAAGTTGTTTCAACAATAATAAGAAAACACCGAGACTCTGGATTCCACCATTAACCAATTAAGTGATATAATCTAATCAATATTCATGCAACTCTTTACGTTTAAAGTGATTCTAATATTTTGCAAAAGTAGATTTTTGGAATAACAAGTGTATTTCGAAAGCATAGAATATCAAAAACATAAGCCTAAGCATAATCTATCAACAGAAATCACAATTGTTTAAGAAAAATCATTCAATCAATTCTCAATCAAAGCAAATAATCATATAAGAAATTGCAAAAATAATTAAAATAGAATTATACCACTTTTCATGGAACAATGGCTTCCTCCGTCGCCTCGGCTAAGGGGTTTAGCTCCTCATATTAATCACTTGCTCAAAGTACATATTTATAGCTCAAAAGTTGATTAAAAGAGTAAAAGAATAAACTGTAGTCGCTGAAAGTCTAAAACAGAAGACTGAATCATTGCTGAAAGGCTTTCTGTGACTGCAGGAAACTGTTTGTAAATGATACTCAGCTGCTACAGTTGAACTACGATACTTGTATGCGACGGTTCTATGTGGGTCGTATGTTCTTCTTCGTCTTCTCCGGCAACAGCAGCAGCAGCAGAACGCGTTTTCCTGTAAGTTGATTTTTTCGGCTCTGTGGTGTTCTAAACTTCCCCTAAAGTCTTCCTTTTTCTTTTGTGACTCCTAGCAACCCTTTTTATACGCAACAGGGTCCAACAAATCCCTAGAAATCCTCTTCTCTTTCCCCCGAAGTCATGGCTTCTTCTTCTTTCCTTTTTATTTTCCTACGCGTCCCTCACAGATTCCCTTCTCACCAAAACTCTTTCCAAATATAAAATCAATCCAACAGGGAAGATATTCTCCCTTTATCTCACGTAACTTCTCTTATTTCATTCCCAGCAAATCCCGAGTATCTCTGTTTCCTGTTTTACCGAGAATTGATTGAGCTCTTCCCTTTTTTAACGTCTGCAAGACCAACACCTTCCCTGTTTAACTCCATAAAATCCATATAATAGAACGTCCGCGTAAATCCTGCCCTGAATTCTCCCTTATTCTTTCCCATTATTGCCATATACCCTCTGTTTTATAGAAACCGATGATCGAGACAATTTTGGCTTATTCAAAAGACTATACCATCTCTGTTTATCACTAACATACCCATCCCAATCCAAATCTGGGCTTGAATCTCTCTCGAACCTGCCTAAAATCAATCTCAAAAATCTGCCAGACGCTGCAACATTTTCCCGCCTATTTGTGAAATTCAAAAATGAAAAGGATGACCTCCCCTTATCCTCTGATGGGGGTGCCAATAACACTTTTCGAGCCAATTTTGCCGCAAAAGCTTATTTCTCCAAAAACACCTACAAAAACATAAAATAATCAAATAAGTACGATTCGAGCACTAACGATACACATAATTTAGATAAAGATAGACACATAAATGCGTCTATCAAATACCCCCAAACTTATTATTTGCTAGTCCCGAGCAAATCATAACTACAAAATAAAATCCTAACTCACTGTCGCAGGCATCGTCGATTGCACTTAGCATGTGCAACAAGCCTTTCAACCCCCCGAGTTATAGTCTCGGGAGGGTTTACCAGAGGTGTACCCACAAAACCTTTACTCCAGACCCTAGCTATCTACGCAGAACCTTGGAATGCACTAAAGAACCTCCTTGGTTGGCATACTTATTGATTACGGGAGGAAGTACCCTCATGCGAAATTCCAATTGTTGTATATGAGTTTGCACTCAAGTATACTAAAATTCATATATAAGTGACAGAGCTCTACTCAGATAGTCGCACTATGGACATCAATATCCGGAATCAAACAAATCACATGAATAGATTAAGAAGATGGATATAGAAATAGATGGTTGCGAATGGACTTCAATGCAAAGATGAACCTATGACTTAGTGGATTGAGATACTGGTCTGGACTAATATCAACACAACTGGCATATACAAGGGAACCAGTGGTCGACTTTATAATAAACCTTTTTTTTATTTTATTTTTAACGACATGATTAGATCTTTTGGATCCAAGCGCATGCTTCTTGTCAGCAAATTACATGGTAATTCCCGTGGATCCTGCATTCCACGCTTGTTTAGGCGACGGAGACAAGGAGAACACACACATATTGCTATCCAAGTGTTATTTATTCTGATTGGTCTAATTGGTCTGGTCTCTCTTTTCTTTTTCTTTTTTCTTTTTTTTTAGTAACTCAATCACCCTATTTCAACCCAGCAGACATCAACATAAAAATTTGCAAAAATAAAAACAGAAGTAATAAGATGATTCCGAGATACGGTGAAACAATCATGTTATTTCTAACACCTGAGCTCCGTGCTTTTATGAATAGACTCTTATAGACGTTTCCATCTAGTCAGATTGGTCCCTCAACTCCTAAACCAAAATGCTTCCATCCACTTAGATTAGTTAGTGCCACCCTTAATAGGCATAAATTTCTAGGCTCTTGATTTTAAAATGCAACTAAAAAGTTTCTCCCATACCCCCAAACTTAAACCTAACATTGTCCTCAATGTTCTAAAGATAAAATTAAAAGCATGAACAAGGAGAAACTGTTACCATTTGAAGCAAAAGAGTTAAGGAAAGATATTACCGTGTTGCATGAGCATGGGTTACCTCCCAAGAAGTGCTAAGTTTCAGGTCTTCAGCCATACATCAAGTACCATAAAATTGCTAATTACTTTTCAAATCATATATCAGTAGTCGAAATAACTGTGGGTCATCAAAACCAAACAGCACTGCCACTAATATGAGACAACTGCACAGGATTAGAAAAATTAACAGACGGAGCATAACATGATCTAAACTTTCTTGCAAGACAACTGGGTTTATCTGTGACGCCCTCTTAGGCTTCATGTGAGTGTCTTGACAAACATATTTTTCCGAACTATGAGCTCCCAATTCATGGACAGTATCAGGAGGATCGGGTTGTGGAGTCGGGACAGACTCAAGTAATACCTCAGGCACACTGGACTCGAGTCCCAAGTTAGGGACTTCTAATAAGGATACTTGACCATCACTACCCCCAAAATTAGGGTAGTCAGTATTCTCAGACAAACCTCTAATTATTGCTTGAATTTCCGGATCCTCAGAGTCTTTAAAATACTCAAGAGCTTCTTCCAGTTCTCTACCCCCAAACTTAGGGTCATCATTAATCACATAAAGACCTAACACTAGTGACTGAATTTCTGGGTCTGTAGAGTCCTTAAAATATTTGAGAGCTTCTTCTAGTTTTAAAGTTTGGTCATCTATCTTACCTAAGATAATTGTCTCATAGAATTCATCTAAAGAATCACCAAACAAAGTGTCGTCCCAATTATCCTGAACTAGACCCTGAACCAAAGTACTAATCATATTCACTTCCTCTAAATCATCAGAAGGTTGTCTAGTAACATTAAAGACATTTAGTTCAGTGGTCATATTACCGAAGGATATGTTCATAAGTCCGGTCCTACATTTGATAACGGCATTAGACGTGGCTAAAAATGGGCGACCTAAAATCACCGGTATTTGATTCTCTGGGTCAGGGACAGGTTGTGTATCTAGGACTACAAAATCAACAGGATAAATAAACTTGTCGACCTCAATAAGAATATCTTCTATCACACCACGAGGAATTTTAACAGACCTATCAGCTAACTGCAGTGTTATCTTGGTGGGTTTCAATTCACCAAGTCCCAGTTGTAAGTACACATAGTACGGAAGTAAGTTCACACTAGCTCCTAAGTCAAGCAAAGCTTTTTTTACCCTGTGTGTTTCCTATCGTGCAAGCAATGGTAGGGGCACCTGGGTCTTTATACTTAGGAGTTGTGGTGTTCTGAATGATCGAACTTACATGACAGGCTAAAAAGGCTTTTTTAGGGACACTAAGCTTTCTCTTTCGCGTACACATATCCTTGAGGAACTTGGCATAAGCCGGAAGTTTCCTAATTGCTTCTAGTAACGGAAGGTTTATGGTAACTTTCTTAAAAACCTACATAATGTCATTAAAGTTGGATTCATTCTTTGTTGGTACTAGTAGCTGTGGAAATGGGGCTCTAGGTAGAAAATCAGACCTCCCAGGGACCGAATTTACATCATCAGAAACTTTATCGGTCTCTTCAGCTATGGGTGGTCCTGAGGGGTGAACTACAGTAGGTTCACTATCGGGCATGGTTACCTTGTTGTCTACAATTCTACCACTCCTAAGGGTTCTAATAGCATTCAATTGTTTTATATTTACTTCATGAACTCCTCTAGGGTTGGGTTGTGTTTGACTAGGAAACCTACCTTTTTCTCTCAAAGACTCATTTATCAAACTAATCTGGGTTCTCAACTCGGAAATAGCCTGACTATTTTCTTGTCCTATCTTGTTACTAACTTGTAGACTTTGTTCTACTGATTGCTGAAGTTTTGCAGTTTGCTGAGTTAACAACACGATGGACTCCTCTAGGCTTAGGATTCTCTTATCCGACTGATTCTAAAATTGAGCTGGCCCTGAAGGATTCTTAGCATAACTAAAATCTGGGGGAGCATTAGAGTTACTAAACTGACCTTGATTCTGGCCCTTAAACCATGAAAAGTTCGGATGGTTTCTCCACCCAGGATTATAGGTTTCTGAATATGGGTCAAATTTCTGACGATTATCGAATCTAGTGTTATTATAAAGAGCATTGGCTTGCTCTGCATTATTCTGTCCTTCCCAAAAAGGCTCCAATCTACCACTAGTGTGACCCATTTCTAAAGCTTCTAATCTTTTAGCTATCGCTGCAATCTTGGCATCTGATTCATAGCCTCCTTCTACCCTATTAACGTTTCCTCTGCTCAGAAAAATTGTTTTCCGGGGTTCTCTACTATTTTCCCATTGTTGGGTCTTTTCGGCGGCTTCATTCAAAAATGCCATTGCCGCATCAACAGTTTGGTTCTCAAACCCACCTGTACACAAAGCTTCTACCGTGGTTATTGTGGAATAATCTAAACCCTCATAAAGGATCTGAACTAGCCTAACCTTTTCTAAACCATGGTGAGGACATTGTGTTAACAAATCATTGAACCTTTCCAAATATCTATACAAAGATTCTCCCTCTTGATGTGAGAATGTGCAGATTTGCGTCCTAATAGACGATGTTTTGTTCCTAGGGAAAAACTTATTGAAAAAGGCAGATGTAAGTTGTTCATATGTTTCGATTGACTCAGCACTATATATTTCTTTTATCACTAACATACCCATCCCAATCCAAATATGGGCTTGAATCTCTCTCGAACCTGCCTAAAATCAATCTCAAAAATCTGCCAGACGCTGCAACATTTTCCCGCCTATTTATGAAATTCAAAAATGAAAAGGATGACCTCCCCTTATCCTCTGATGGGGTGCCAATAGCACTTTTCGAGCCAATTTTGGCGCAAAAGCTTATTTCTCCAAAAACACCAACAAAAACATAAAATAATCAAATAAGTACGATTCGAGCACTAACGATACACATAATTTAGATAAAAATAGACACATAAATGCGTCTATCAGTATATGACCATTTCCCAATTTTGGAATTGGCCAAAACATTTGAAAAGGATGTCGAGTAGGTTGATACAGAGCCAACAGCAGCAAGGTACGAGTATGAGGACTCGAAGAAAAGGAACAAAAAACAGTTGGTGGCAAGTTTGAGAGAGATGTTAGAAACAATGGGTGTTGATGACGTCGTTTTTCAACCATATGTGAAGGAATATGAAGAAGATGAATTTGTTGAAGATGAGGATATGCCGGTGGGTATGTACCATGGGCTATTGTTTTATCCCGGTGGTTATGTAATATACGATCCACGACGAGTACTCCGTCAATTAGGATGCATCCAAAAGGTTCCTTTGTTTGACGAGAAATTCAGGTTGTTGCCAAATGGTGGTAATGGAACTAAAAGCACCACTTCATCATGGGAACCAAAGTATGATCCCGACCCTACCCTTGAGTATTGGAAGAAATTAGATAGTAACAAATTAGATATTGTTAGGTTAGTACCTTTAGGTGATGATCCATGTGAAGAGAATCCGTGCTACATGGATTGGTATAACCAAATTTCTCATCCCTTCATTATCAATAAGAAAAGTCAAAAGGTAGATGATAAGAAGAAGGCGAAGGCGAAGGCGCCCAAGATCTCCACCAAGTCTACTTCCGAAGAAGTAGTGATGGCTTTCAAGATAATGGTAAGAATGATTTCACTTTATACTCTTGCATATATTAGTTCATGGTAAAAATGTCTTCGTTCTCACGGTTGGAAGTTGTTTTCAAATGAAAATAGGTTGCCGCAGGTTGGGAGATGCTGAAAAAAATGAAGACCAAACTTGGTTGCAAAATACCTATGACTGTTGAAGAACAGAAATACCTCTACAACAAGTAGGATGTAATTATAAACAAAGGACAAGGACCCTAGGAACCCGCACGAAGGGCTACCACTAAGAGGTCTCAACAAGTTGGTGAAGGTACAAGTGGAGGTGGTACTAGTGGCCCATCCGTTAATAATGATGCGTCGGAAGATGAACGCCAAGGAGGAGGAAGAGGTGGTCATGGAACTAACAAGAAGGGTCGTCGTTAAGTGCACTTTTAAGTTTGCAAGTTCTTTTTAATGTTTTCTTAAGTATTAAGTACACTTTGATGGTGTTGCAAACACCTTGACTTTTAGGTGCTGAACTATCTTTTTAATGTTTGCGTAAGTCCACTGGAATCGTGTTATGGACACCTTGAATTTCATGTTTTAATCGATAGCGTAACAGTTAATTATTTAAGTGATTCCTGGAAATTGTAATGTTTGGCTTATCCCGTAATTTTAGTTGCAAGCCGAATCTGGTATTCGTAAGATTCGGCTTATCTTGTAATTTGAGTTGCAAACCGAATTTATAATTCTTAAGGTTCGGCTAGCCCTATAATTTGAATTATATGCCGAGCCTGACAAATCAGTATTGTGTACAAGAATCATGCAAGGTTCGGCTTTCATGAAATTAATGTTACAAGCCGAACCTGAAAAACAGACCTTCTGTAGTTTTAGTTTGTCAGGTTCGGCTTTCAATGAACTGATGTTATACGCCGAACCTGATAAACAAACTCTGGTTTTTTTAAGTTGTCAGGTTCGACTTTAATGAAACTATACTTACAAGACAAATCTTGGTTTAGTTAAGTATTCGGCTAATAAGTAATAAGCCAAACCATCTACTGTGTTCTTGGTTCTGGTTTCCATTGGTGATTCGGTTTGTTATGTCAATTACATACAAGCCGAACCTGTCACTTGTTGGTTGATTATAATCAGTGCTAAGGTTTTTCCAAAAAACTACACATTCCATAACAAAAAATTAAATCATTCAAATATTTCGTGGTGAGGGTACATGTAATTCCAATTCTAATGTTGTATCATCCTCATCATACACAAAAACCAAAAGACACAAAATAGATTGAATACGCTGATAAATCCATAGAACATTTTTATGGAGATCCTAGACCAAAAGACACAATAGATTGAATGGACCACAAAAAGCAAACAAAACTTCGATAGTGTTATTTTATGGAGATCCTAGACGGATCACCTCTTTACTAACCTTTTTCTCCTCTTCACTAACCTCTTTCTCATCATCTTCATCCTCACCACTTGAAAACATAATTACTGAACCACTTGCGAGCGACACATTCAAAGCTTTCCAAAGATCCATTTCCATCGCATAATTTGCACACCAATCCATCGAATAATTATTTTCAAATCTAGGCAAAAAGGCCGCACTCAGCAAGGGAGGTAATGGGCAACCGGGTTTGAGTTTGAGGCCGATAAAATGACAATTTTGAACAAATACAATAACAAGTCTTCTATCTTTTACACCATCATGGCAAGGTTTTGTTGGAGGCACGTAAGTATAACTATTACCCGTCCACCCGAAATAATGTACGATGCAAATGTCTCCGCTATTAAAAACCCACAAACGGGCATTGACATCCAATGTTCTTGGGTGATGATTGAATCCCAATGTAAACGACGTTCGAATGCAATGTACTCCGATGCCACCCCTGCATCTCCTCTTGGACCCGCTCTCATCATTGTCTTGTAGAATTATTTGTTCCGGCGTAAGGTTTGTAACAATCGTTGCCTAATATAGTTGACTTCATTTTCTCGGGGCACCGGATTGTTCCCTTCTTTAAAAGGACCAAGTTGTTCCTACGTGACATAATATCCACAATTTCCATCACTTTGTACGTCGTCCATTGTTATAATATGCTCATGAATTACCGGCGGTAGGTCCTATAAGTAGTTATCGTATATAAAATTGATAGGCCGCATATAGTTACCAGACTTATCTCTTTTGGGTCCTCTCATCCTACCAACTTCATGTATCGTCCTTTTTTCCTTTATCTTGGTTTGTGAAGGATGCATCTTACTCTTCCCCTTGACGTTCTCTTTACCATCCTTTGCTTGTGACGGACAATCATTCTCATTGACCTCTTTCTTACTTGTTTCGGCCTTTTGAATACTCGGACGACCACGTTTTCTTGGAACTTTCACTTCTTCCTCCTTCATGACCTTCTCAATTTCCTTCTTTTCCTTTTCATACCTTGCATCATGGTAGTCAACGCCGGATGGATCCCTTTGGGTATCCAAAAGTACCTTGTTTGCTTGTCTAGTTTGGAAATTATTCATTTTCTTACTCTTCCTACTTTCGGGACCCCCTTCTCCGGTTCCAAATATTCTCTTGGGTGAAAGGATACATGACTGGCATCATGTTGTGCCACATTTTTTTTTTTGATCTCGGAACATATTCCTATACATCTCCGCCAACTTTTTCCCATTTGTCGTGTTCCAAATCTCTAGATCATCCTCGTCGTCTTCGGTTGGGAGAGGATCGAAGCTTAATTGTTTCCAAAAATGATCAATATCTTCAAATGGTATGATACCATCCTTGTACCGAAGAATGTCGTGGCGGCATGGAAGTCCCATAGATGTCTTCATTTTACAAACACACACTTCCTCTAAGTTGGCGCCAAATGTCTCAATCAAATCTACTTCTTTCATCAATGAGTTAATGCATAGATGGGAGACTCTATAAGTTAATCCACATAGCCATTTACTATTGTAATCTTTGTGTTTGAACATAAGGTTATGTTCGAATGCCGCCTTAATTCTCACAACATCACTTTTGAAATATTCATCAATTGCATCAAATACCGTGACAAACGTGTCAACACATCCAAAAAGGTTCTTCTTCAACCGATAATGAGCCGACTCTACCATACTTGTGGCTTGGTTGTCGAAGTGTTTGTGTCGATTTGTGAAACAATACACGAACCTTTCTTTATTAGGTTCCAACACATCTTTGAGCAAATAAGTAATAACGTCGGGGTAGTCGGTCCTCCAATGACGAATAAGCATTTTAACATTTTCTTCAAAGACATCCTCGGTGATTGACCATACCAAAGCTTCCCATTCTCCATGGAAAAAAGCCCACAACCTCTCATTGTGTTCATATTGTTTCATGAATTCCCTCTTTTTCACTTCTCGTTTGCCCTCCGGTAGTTTAGCAATATTCTATAATTCTTTCATCTTAAGTGGTTGAATTATTGGTTGGCATTTTTTACTCACATTGCACCATATGAAACGTACAAAGAAAGTTGAATACATCCGGAAATACCTTATTAATAGCATACATCAACGATGAATCTTGATCGGATACGAACACTTTAGGAAGAGCACCCTCCTGGAAGATTAACTTCAATTCTAACCCCCAAACATAACTCTCCTTCTTCTCGTTTTTCAAGAAACAAAAAGCCACGGTGAACGATGCCTTTATCGACGTATGTCCAATAATGTTCATCAATGGCATCTCATATTTGTTAGTTTTGTATGTGCAATCCAATATAATAACTTGTGGGAAGCAGAGAGCCAATTGGACACATTCCGGGTGGGCAAGAAAAAGGTGTGTCACTTTACCAAAGTCATCCAACTTCTTTTGGCAAGAGTAGTTATGCTTCACCCCTAACCACATCACTTGTTGCATCACCATTCTACCCTGCAAATTAAGTATTCTAATCTTATTTCTTGCATTGTAGATAGTTTGCATAGTCAACTTGTTATTCTTGCCGTCCTCCTTCAATTTACTAAGAATCCTAGACGGTACCATACGTGCTCGTGTCATTTTATCCACTTCTAGAATTTCGTTGGGTTTGAGTCGCGCTACTTTTGCATGTCCATGAAGGTCACGTGGACATGCGTGGTTATGACTACAATCCATATCTTTACTCATAACCCAATATTCATCATCTTTGTTCAAAGACTTATTCTTGTTCTTGAGGTTGGAAATGATCTTGAAAGGGCACTTTGTTTTCTTCTTCTTTGTCCTATTCTTTCTCCAGGTCTTCCCAACATATACATAACCCTTTTTAGCCTTGCTATCGCCGGTTCCACTTCGTTTACAAATCATTTCAAACCGATCCCCTCGGCTTTGTCGTCCTTTAACTAGTACGCAATTTATCTTCTGAGCATGTTCCTCAGCCCAAGCCACTGCTTCGGGTTTACTTTTCCATCTCTACATTCATTCAAACATAAATAATTAGTAAGAAAAACTTCGGAATATTCCGACAACATTAAGGTAAACAACAAGTTCTTACATACCAAATCATTTTGGAAGTGATCCCTAGTATCTTCGTGAATTATGTCTACGGGATCAGGTTGATTTTCCATTGGTACAGGTCCATCAAGCACGATCTACAAAGAATATCACAAGGTAAGATACTACAATGAAAATTTAATGGGTAGGTTCGGCTATTACGATAATTTAAATATGTGTCGAACCAAGCATATTTACAAGGTTCGGCTTATACGATATTCAGAATATGTGCCGAACCTGGTACAGTTACAGGGTTCGGCTCATATGATATTCATTACATAAGCCGAACCACTAACATGTTTTCTTCCAAAAGTTACAGTGTATGGTTCGGCTTGTTATGAAACTTTCATATAAGCCGAACTAGTATCTAGCAAATAGGTTGCAAGTGGAAAATATATGTTCGGCGCATAATGTAAACAGTTTTAGCTAGCCGAACTGTTCATCAATTGGGTTGGTTCGGCTCATATATTTAAACCAAACATCATCCTGGTTCGCCGAACCATGAAGAAAAAATAAAAACTTTTGATGATTTCAAGCTACAAAAGTGAGATTAAACATAGGATAGAAGTGTACCTGTGTATTAGAAGCATTGGGTTCCTCATATATGTATTCATCATCTGGATTTGGCACATAAAAATCATCATCTTGAGTTTGAGTTTGAGTTTGAGTTTGTGCTTGAGTTTGAGTTTGAGTTTGTGTAAAATCATTCTCATAATCTAAGAAGTTAGCCATTTCCGGATCATTGTTGTACTTGATGTGTATTTTCCTAGGTTTTTTAGATGAATAACCCTCCTCATTCTCCATTGAATCAAAATACAAATTTGTTTCTCACCTTCTCCTTCTCTTTCTCTTCTTCTCAATAAAAACCTAATATTTTTTTCCCCAAAATTTTCCATCTACACAAACCTTTATAATTCTTAAATTATCTTAATCACTAATCAAAAGTATTAATCAGTAATCAAGTATTAATTACTAATCCAGATTATTAACACTAATACAGAAAGGGCAGATTTGTCATTATCAAAAATATTTGGTTAAGGGGATTCTGATTTTGCTATTTACAACCCCTTTTTGTCTTTATTGCGTATGCCCTGAAAGTTTTGCGTATGCCCTAAAACAGGGTTTGACATGATTCCAGAGGAAAGTTGGTGAGGCTTCACTTAAAGGCATGGTCTCCTTTGTGCAAGGCCAAACCCTTAAGACTGGGTCTTGTGGGCATTCCCAATCACTTCCCAAACACCTTTACACCTCATCCTGGGAAGGGCCTGGCTCTTGCGGTTATTCTCAGAGAAATCCAGGGACGGCTAATGGTTAGCCGTTCCAAGCAAAAAAAACGGTCAGTGATCAACCATTCTTCATATAACGGTTAGTGATCACCCGTTTTTAGCAGAACGATTAATGATTCACCGTTCTTGTTATCTTGACCAGTCAAACTCGGTTGAACCGGCTAATGGTTGTCCGTTGCAAAATTTAGTTAAACTTACAGGAACAACGAATACAGTTCTTCTTTCAGATGTTCTTCCCTTTTTTTTTTCCAAAGCTTGTCACACAAAAACCCTAACTAACCATATAAACATCAGCTCCACAATTTCTGTTATTGGGTTTGTTGAGGAAGCTTTTAATTGAAAGTTGGAGTTATTTTTGAAGAGGTTAATCATCTTAATTATCAAAGGTAATCCAATCAAACTTAAAACCCTTTTTTTTTCAATAGAAAAGATTTTTAATAATTTTGAGATGAATAACATAAATTGAATCCAACTACTATTAGTTACTACTTTGTGCAGACTATAATTTGTTTAAGATTGTTAATTTTCGGGACTTATATTGTATGTCTAATTCTCTAGGTAATTCACAAGTGATATGAATTGTTATGATTGAAAAGGAGATAATTTAGATTGTATGTCTAATTCTCTAGGTAATTTATAAGTTATAGATATTTGCAAATGTTGGTGGTATTAAACTTTGTTATAGTTGAATTCTTGTGTTAACTTTGTTAAATGTCCACTTTGACACCATTTAATTGCTACTCCGGTGTTGTTGTTAATTGAAGCATGTCTTTAAGGAGATATATGTCAATCAAATTGGGGGTTCGTCTTGCCGATGATTCTGATGAAGAAGATACAAATCAAAATCTTCTCATGCTATATCAATTTATGCTGCAAAGTACTCATAATTTGCATCAGCCCGTTCCAACGCAAGTGACGAAGAGAGAATCAATCAATAGAAATCGTGTCGAAGCAGATGCAAGGATGATGCAGGATTATTTCAATGATGGTTGCACTTGGGGACCGAAAAAGTTCCATGGACGTTTAGGTATGTATCGACCCTTTTTCTTAAGAATTATGCACAAAATATGTGAGGTTGACCCGGACTTTCGTTAAAGAAAAGATGCTGCAAGAATTCCAGGTCATAGCCCACACATGAAAATGTATGCCGTTATGAAGTGTCTTTGTAAAGGTATCTCACCTGATAGCGTTGATGATTATACCCGTATGGCCGCTTCTACTATTTACTATTATATTAAGAAGTTTTGTGATGCAATTATGTTTGGGTTTAATGCGGAATACATGAGACGTCCCACTGTCAATGATACCAAGTGGCTGATGAAGGAGAATGCAGCTCGAGGGTTCCCTGGAATGCTTGGTAGCCTGGACTATATGCATTGGAGTTGGAGGGTGTGTCCAATGGATGGGGCGGGAACACACACAGGACACAAAAGTTATCCCACTTGTGATCTTGAGGCGGTTGCTTCATACGATAGGTGGTTTTGGCATGGTTATTTTGGAGTGGGTGGATCAAACAATGATCTTAATGTTTTGAAGTCCTCCAATTTGTTTGATGACAATCTCAATGGTGTTGCACCACCTTATCATTTTATTATCAATGGGAACCGGTACACACAGGGGTATTATTTAGTGGATGGAATTTATAAGAGTTACTCTGTGTTAGTCCAAGCATACGGTGCACTTAGTGGTATTCCAATTCTCGAGTTATTTAACAAATATCAAATGGCTAAGAGGAAAGATGTGGAACGGGCATTTGGGACACTCCAAAGTAAATTTAGGATCCTTTACAACGGATGTAACTACTGGGAAAAGCAAGATATGAAATCGATCATGAGAACCTGCTTGATATTGCATAATATCGTTGTAGAGGATGAACATCGTGACCCGGAGTGGAAATATGTGCCAGACCCACCTCATGCACCTATAGTTGGAACAATGAGGCAGACGAGCGAGGCATTACAAAACCCATTTCTTCGGGAGAGACTTTGTACGGATCTTGCAGCTCATATATGGGAATGACATGGTCAAGGTCTAAGGGATGGTGACATGCCTGGAGATGCGATAGACAACGAGTTGGATTCGGGAGAAGACACGGACGAGGTTGATGTTGATCAAGACCATTACGACCCAGGACAAGTTTTTTTGGCATCCGATTCAGAATGATTTTGTTATGTGTTTTTTTTTTTTTTATGTAAGCGGTGAGACAAGGTTACTAAAAAAACTTTATTTAATCAAGGAAAAACATTACATTTGCATGTATTAAGAAAAAACATTACATTTGCAGGTAGTAAGAAAAAACATTACATTTGTTAAATAAGACAACATAGAAAAACACAACATTAACATAACCTATAAAATAAGAAAATTATATTCTTTAAATTACTTGGTAGATTATAAGATATGTTCTGGATTGATTATCAAATGCGCTCCAAATAAATCGTTAACGCTTGAGTGACGAAAATTTCCCCTTCCTCGCTCATTAAACTTAATTCTGGCACCAATTACGTCATTATTTGATTCGCGTAGACAAATCCTATAAATCCTGCAATTACTCTTGAGCACAGCTAGGCGACACGTAAGAGCATTCAAGGATCTTTCGTTTACACCCGCTCTTGAATGAAACTCGACCGAATTATTGTTCCAAAAAGTTTCTAGTGCCATATCCAAAAAACCTGGTCGATCAACTACGGTGCAAAAGCTTCTGACAAGTTGAATATCTTCTTGTTCACTAAAATTAACCATTATTTTTTCAACAAATTAACTGAAATTTACAAAATTTAAATACCAAGAAATTTGATAAATTACAATGTAAAATTTGGGTGTTGAAATTTCTGTTTGTTAGTTTGATCGTTTGTGGAGAATGGAAGTTAACCATTAGGCACATATATATATACTGGATCTGAAATTTTAACTTTAGAGGAAAACGGTTAACAATTAACCATTTTTTTAAATAAACCGTTGGATTTAAATGATCGTTGAGGATCCAACGACACCCAAAAGAGAACAGGTAGTCATCAACCGTTCAAACGGTTGACTATTAGCCACTTTTGTTTACAGCCGTTAGATCTACAACGGCTATAATCATCCTGTGGCCCAAATTAAGAACGGTTAATAATCTGCCGTTCTACTACAACGGTTCATTTTTGAAAACGGCTTATATATATGTGACTTATGGTAACTAAATTTCACACCAATCCAAATCTACCAATATATTACTACAATCACCTGAAAATCACTTCAAAATCTTATATATCTTTGCAATTAATTTTGTTTTGTTTCATTTATTTTAATTGTTGAAAAACATAATGGTTAATTTTACACGAGCAGAAGATATGGCAATAGCAAAAGCATATGTAATGTTTGCATCTGATTCAGTAGTTGGGAGGTATCAAATATGGAAAACCCTCCCGAGACTACACTTAGCCGTTAGGGACACCGTACGGTTTAAAGGGTTGATGCACCGACTAAGTGCAGTCGCGATGCCTGCGACAGTGAGTTATGTTTTATGTTCAGTAATTTTAATTTAATGTACTTCTTAGTTTTAATGTATCCGAATAAAAATAACTTGTTTACACATCTTTGTCAGTTATATTTACATATTTCCATCAAAATACGACTTAGCGACTCCATGTGTACACTACAACCATTTCAAAATTTTCCAATTTAAATTAAGGTGAGCACAATGCACCTAATAGAAGTAGATCCAACGGTAATAAAAAATAATGTGCGCCCTCAAGAGTGTCTACCCGTCTCGCGTAACCAGTATCGGTAAAACAACACTAAAACTGTAAATGAGTGTATTTGGAGTGTAAACGAAAAAAGGTCAAGGAACGGGTAACTGTTAACTGTTCTAAGAAAGGAAAAATGGTTAACTATTAGCCGTTCCTTTGGAACGGGCAATCATTGTCCATTATTTTGAGTAGAACGGTTAATGATTAACCGTTTTCTACTTTTTTTAAACGGATAATGGCTAGCTGTTTCCGGAATCTTCCCGCTGGGATTCCCGCACACTAGGGAAGCCTTGCTGGAAGAGGCACATAATGGCCACGGTTTTCTTGGTTGGGAAGGGGTTGGGCATGCCCATAAGACCAAGTCTAAAGGATTCAATTTAAACAAACAGTAAAGACTCCCATAAAAACCTAATCCACTTATAGAAAATGGGACCATCTACCAGGTGATGGTACCTCAAGACTCCCAACAACCTTAAGGTCATCTCCTTTGTAGGAAACAAGACTAGTACCAGTTTTATCAAGAGTGCACTGCAGCATGAGTTTAAGGCTCATTTGCAGTAACCTGGTCCATTTTGGACCACTTCTATAAGGAACAGTACACCTTTCAAGAAAATGACTTCACTTATGGTCTTTTCAGAGCTTCTGGCATGGTGTTTAATGGAGTGGATCTGAAAAAAAGGCAAGAAATCATCAACTCAGACCTGTTAACCAAACCTGTACCTTAACAAGAACATTTCTCAATGTGGCATCATTAAATCAAGCTGTAACAGTACATCGACATTTAGAATACTGGACGACTGAGAATGTATATTCTGCAAATTGTAACTGCAACAAGATAAGTACTGCATGATATAGCTTATGCAATTCAATACATATCCTTCTGGTTTAAAATGGTGTGGGACACCAAATCCAATCTTTTTGTGTCAATTGATGATTTAGGATTTATAAAAAAATTGTCATATAAAGGACCTCCCGCTTCGCTAGGTCGGCCCAATTATAGAAGGGTCAACTTCGATAAAAAAAAACAACTAAAGACTAAAAATATTTTTCTTTTATTTTTATTTAGGTTAAAATATATAAAAGAGTAGCAGATTATTAAAATTTTATATTTTTATATAAACACGGAAACAAAATGACTAACAAAGGGACAGGGCTCGTAGGAACCCTTGCTAGACATTTCCACTCGAAAATATATTTTACCGACAGGATCACCACGTGGCTACTATGCTACCTCTCTAATTTCCATTCAAAACTAAAGCAATGTGTTGGACAGTTCACCTGCATTTTGGTTTAAATTTTAATGACAACCCCAAAAAAAACCTCGTTTGATTGGGGTCCTAAAAACTAATTAGGGGCCTCCCACTAGAGGATAAAAAAGGTCACCCGATCCTAATTTGGGTCACCCCTTATCCAAATTTTTTTAAATGGCTAAATTGCCCTTGAATGATTAGTGATAATCTCACTTAATTATTGTTAATCTTACCTAATTAGAGTTTAATTCTTTTTTTTCAATTTTTTTTCAAAATTTTCAATTGCAAATTTTTTTTTGCTCATAGTTGTATGAAAAGTCGTCATAGTATTTTTAATTTTTTTTTTTAAACAATGACGACTCAAAAGTGTCGTTGATGTTTTCCATAACGACTCTAAGTGTCGTTACTACTTTCAATGACGACTCCAAAGTGTCGTTATTGTTTCAATGACGACTCAACAGTACGACACTTTAGAGTCGTCATTGAAAGTAGTAACCCACTTAGAGTCGTCATGGAAAACTTTAACGACACTTTAGAGTCGTCACGAAAACAGTGACGACACTTAGACTCGTCATTGAAAACACTAACGACCCTAAAGAATCGTTATTGAACAATAACGACACTTTAGAGTCGTCATTGAAGACATTGACGACTCTTTAGACTCGTCATTAATTTTAAAAAATAAGGAGTAAAACAGTATTTTCACAATGTAATTGATACGCCCTTGAAAATTTTGGGGTGCAAACAAAATCTGTGAGGCCCCTAATTAGTTTTTGGCTCCCAATCAAACGAGGCAAAAAAAACCATAGCATGATGCCATTAGCATTTTCAACTGTGCAGTCACTTGTCCTTACGGCAACAACGATCAAAACACAACCTTCCTTATCATTACAGATATGAATTCAAGTTAGAAGACTATCTTCTCCGCCGGTCTGTGAACCATTTTCCTTGATTATATGAACCTACAACAGAAATTCAAATGACTCAGAGATGGAACAATATATAATAGTATACTAGAAAAGACGCACGCACGATGTGCCTGCCATTCCATTCCAAAACCTGTACAGACGTGTGGCACGGCCTGAGCAGATGTGTTTTTTATGTTATTAGACACTTCTTTTTTCATGACTTTACATAAACATCTATAACTTGTACTCCGTCTGTGGGAATCGAACCCACGACCTTATGGAAAGAAGCCATACGCTCTACCTATTGAGCTAAGACGGCAAATATTGAGTTCATAATTATACTATTGCTGGGTAACCAATATACACATAGACCTCTTAATATCGCAGATGGAAATCCCATACCTATCATAGTCAGGTAACTTCAACAGAATCTGAACATGCTGCAATTTTAATTACTTTCTTGGCTCTGAACTCGTCTTCGCCATCCAATTTATGTAATTCCATCATTACAGCGTCTGCGAAATTTCGCTCTAAATTTGTGATTCCAATAAGAACTAGCAGAAATTTGGATTGAGTCAGAAGACTTTCAATCATAAACCTCTGCTGGGTTGGACTTCAGTTGTTAAGAGACGTCAAGAACTTTTTGATTAGCTCGCAAGATTTTTTTCTCAGATATATGGCTGTAATCTTGAATACCTTTAATCTCTTGTTATACATGTTACTGGAAAACAATAATTATGTAATTATATCCAAATTATTGCTGAGTTTAGCTCTGTTATTCTTGCATATACTTTCTAGCCTTTGACCAAGTTATAGTTCTCTATCATAGATTTCATAATCTGAACATATTGTAATCATAATATCATGATTGTTTCAGCTCTAAAAACGTGCACATTATAAAGGAATGCTTCTAACTTCCATCTAAAATGGCTTAACTATCAGTGATGTAGTTAGTAATGCAATATAACACATAATTCGTTCTAAGTCATCAGCCCAACTTTTTATGTATGGAACCACAGCTTCTTTGTTTATCTAGTTGAACCATAACCTAACCATGTTGATCAATAACCCACAACTGGTTGATATTGAAAATCCTAATGAATTGAACCAAATTGCCATATGTTGGAGCTCAAACAAATATATCAAATCAGCTCATTTCATTTTTGCATCTAAAAACATTATAACTAACAAAATCGAAGCTAAAAGCAATCATTTAAGCATGTAACGGCCAATGAAGAACTAAAATTACTAATTGAATTAAGTTACCACTATCCTAGATAAGGAAACTTGTCATCTTGCACATTTTGCCATTCTTGTTGTTTTGTGTTTGTCACCATGGTTTGTCATCTCTCTCTTACAATAGTGTTGTTGACCTTCTTCATATTTCAATCATGGGTTCAATGGATATGGCAATAGACAGAGTTCACAAATTGAAATTAAATAGCAAGGTTGTAACTTAGGCATCTCACAAACAGATAGGGTTCACAAAGTCAAAGTATTGAGTTTCATTCAATTCCTATCCTAAGTAAAAGAATTATCTAATTGTCTGCAGTATCCTATATTTCATACTTGGGAGTCTAATGCATTTTCACAAACAATAAGAGGTTATTTCATCAAAAATGATTGAGGTTGCTGCAAAAAAGAAAGCCTTAAAACCATGAAAAACGAAAGAATCAAAGGAAAAATACCAAAACCTGACGCAGCTGTAGTTGCGGATGTGATTGTTGTCCATAAAGTTGACTATGACTTTGCTTCCCTTCAGCATTTTCTATTGTAGGTGATAATTTAAAATCTTATGAAGATCAAAATACAAACAGATTTCATGAAATCAAAACGGAGAACGGATTTCCAATTGCATGCAAAGCACAATAGAGAGAAGATCAAAATAGCTTAACACTTTCTTACCAATTGTTTAAAGGAACCGAAAGAATTCATCGTTGAATTTAAACACGGGATAACCACTGAATCAGTTCATAAACCAAAATTTTGATAGAACTTGATTAGAAAGATTAAAGAAAACAAATTTAAAGTTAAAAGTAATTGAAACAGAGATTTGAACTGAATTACTACTGATAATAGTTGGGATCGGGTTGTTCGCTTGGGTCACTGTTACTAAAAATTGGGAAGGCAAAACTAAAATTTTAGGTCAAAAAAAAAAAAAGTGATTGAAATTCCCAAAATTAAATAAGAATCAGATTATAGTTTGATTCAAACTACCTGGATTGAAATATGGTGTTGTTGTGCCTCTTTCATGGTGGAGGTGTTTTAGAATTCGTGGAGGAGGTGGAGAGGGTGCTTTCACGAAGAAGAGATCTGAGGTGCAGAGAAAAGAAAGAACTAAATTTGTATTAGAAGATCAAGTTACAGAACTACCCTCTGCTGCATAGTTGTGATAGGAAAATCAGCGAGGCTAATTTAGTAAAAAAAAGGGTCCACGGTTGAAAATTTCCCCTTTTCTTTATTATAGTAAGATGAAGATTCTTAAACATAAGCAATGTGAAACTCTTACAGACTATGAGCATTGAATTAAGTTGTCACCTTAAATTTACTAGGCTCGATTAACTAAAACACGGAAGCGTCCCCATCAATAAAACCCTGAACAATTGCAAACCGTCTCCATCCAGCACTCAAACCCATCTTCTTTGCAAGATAAGTAGTTTCGAGTTCATCCCCGGATTCATCAACCAGAGGTCCAGAGTAATTGTTTCATCTTGTTTCGGTAAGTGTTCCCTGCAAAATGATGTAGGAAGACTCTGCATTCAATAATTGCAAGGGGTTATTCTTTGACCATGCATAATTCCGTTAACTCTAGACTGACATTTTAAGATACGAAACTTAAACAAGAGATTTTTATGCGATCGATGCCCTCCATCAAAAACCAGCCACTAACATGAGAATGCGACATGCTTTTAGCAAAGCAAGGAAAGCCATCATCTCTGATAAGATTCGGTTCTATCTTTTTTGCTTTCCTTGTTGCATCTGCTCTCTCAAGCACATATCGGATACACATAAGCTTGAACATGAACTGAGAAAGTACTGCAAGAACTGACATGTTACCTCTCTGTAAGTTGGAGCTGGTTTATCTGACAAACGACTAGATCTTCTTTTGTCTATAGGAACCAACTCCAATTTTTTCTGAACCATAACCCTTAGTTTTTTAATAGATCTCTTCTTGAGATTTAGGGCAACTTGGTTGAGCTTAAGATGATCATTGTTTACTGATAAGAATACCTTACCTCAGAAAGTTGCGAGTTTTTTTGGACAAATCTTTTGTGAGTTGCTTCCAAAATAACCTTACCATTGCCATCTTTGGATAACTTATTAGTTCTTTTCATTATCCGACCTCTATTATTTTCTAACTTCTAATCAAAAGATCAGAAAATATCGCTGAACACATTTAACTAGCTATATCTCTATCTCAGCTATGCCTTTAGAAACTAAAGATGGTAGCCGAAGCTGTTCCCATGATGCAGTACTAGAAATCAGAACACTAAGCTAGGGATAACGAACAAAGATACTTAGAGTTGAACACAGAATTGATATCTTTAGAACGTAGATAAATTGATTTTAGGGTTAAAACCTAACTCTTTGATATAATCAATAGATTATAAGCTTAGGGAAATTATAATAAAAGTCTTTCTATTCTAAGAGACTTAATATCCTATTTATACTAGAACGAGATAAACGTAAGTAAGGAAACCCTAGTCTGAAGACGGAAACTACCAAAATTAACAATAACTTGCAAATTACTCCTAAACTAAAGAACATTCTATAGATAGCTTATGCTCCTGCATCGTCCCAACTATTATGAAATTCCATCAGAAATTTCAAATTGTAACTTCCAAGCTCAACTCCAAGCTCGCCTAGGGTCGACAATGCCAAGGTACTAAGTCCATATAGCGACAAATTTGTCAAAGTATTTGTTGTGTTTGCGTAAAATTGAACTGGCGATAGCTTTTCACGCTGTGAAGGCGTGGATACCATCTCCGGTGATGTCTAAGCACACACCTTCCTTGGAAAAGATATCGTTCGAAAACATCCGGAAAGAGGTCATGCGGAACTTGATACCAATATTACTGGCACAATGCAATGCGTGATTCAAAAATGTTCATTTCTCTGATGCAGCTAGTGTTAGAGCACTAATCGGTCGAACTAGCAAGCGTTGATATCTCAAGCTTGTTTGTCAAGTTTAGTTGCCAATACTATAAGTCTTGATTTCTAGTCTACTTATAGCTAAGTCTCGGACAAGGATAGTAAGTGTAGTTGATCTTTAAACTCCACGGCGTTCATCATGCAAAGACGAAGAGCTACTCAAGGAACTTGTGGAACTTCATCGACAAAAAGGTATGTGGAGACTTGAACTTATCTATCACTCAAAAGTCTATCTTTTCTATCTCCTATCTTTAGACAAAAGTCGTATTGCTATATAGACTTCGATTATACACATTTGCTATTTCGAGCCGAGTTTATCTCGCTTATCTATTTCTCGAAATATGTGTTGGTAAGCTTTCTCTTTGGCCAAGTTCATCTTTACTCGTGGCGAAAGTCATATTGATTATTTCAATAACTTGAAAATCGCTTTGGTGAAAAATAGTTTGTGAATAACAACTATATAACATCCTCTATGAAAGTTTCAATGATTGAAATGAGAGTTTAGAACATGTAACCATCCTTGGATATAAACATGGTGTGTTCTCAAATTTGTGTAAAAGTCCAAAACCGGGAACCCAAAGTATGCGTACCTGTACGCATACTGGCAGATAGTTCACGTCCGTGAATTTCTGCTGGAGTTTGAAAGTGAAAAACAAACTCAATCCGGTCACTTAAGTATGCGTACCCGTATGCATACTTAAGTAGTTTACTTTCTAAAATCAGGTTTGTTCATGAACTAAAACATTTATATAATACGGAATGCAATCTTTGCAAACCGTGGCTATAATATTCATGAATTGATTCGAGTGAATCAAAACCGATTTTGCTTCGATTGTTTCTTGTATACTTCTATAAGATCTAAGCAATTGAACAACTCTCTAACTAGTTCATTTGAGTCATTTGAACTAGTTATGGTGAAGATGAATAAGGTTGATATGAAAGTGCTCATATGGCTAACCATTGGTTAACTATTGTTGAACCAAATAAGTGTACACGTTTAGGTACGGTTACTCAAACCTAAATGAAGTTACATTTCATTTGTGTATATAAAGCTAAGTTCGATCTAACGGTTGAAAGATATTAGCTTGAATCTAATCAGGTTTTCATCTAACGGTGAATATTAAATGCTTTGTTACCAAGGTAGCTTAGATTGCAAACCCTGATTTGGAGACTATATAAAGGAGAACTCTAGCAACTGGGAAACCTAATCCCCACACCTCCTGTGTGATACTAGTTGTATAAGCTAGAGTCGATTCTCCTTTAACCTTAGGTTTTTCACGAAACCCTGTAGGTTAACGACTTAAAGACTTCATTGGGATTATGAAGCCAGACCCAACTATTTTCTCTGTAGTTGCGTGATCTGATCTTGTTGTTTCTATCGTGTTTTAGTACAATCATAAGATTGGCTTGAGATTTATATCTCTGATAGGCAAGATAGAAAAGTAGTAACAAACACCTTCGTCTCATTGTTCGTGATTCCACAATATCCTGTTTCGCTAGTCGATTAAGATTATTATGAAGTGATTGATATTTCTAGGATGTTTTTCGGGAATGTAAGTCTGGTATATCAATTGGTTCATGTTCACCTTGAATTATCAAAATACGGAACAAAACTCGTAGGTATTTCTATGGGAGACAGATTTATCTATTCCTATATACTTTTCTGTGTGATACAGATTTGTTTATCAAGTCTTCGACTTTGGGTCGTAGCAACTCTTAGTTGTGGGTGAGATCAGCTAAGGGAATCAAGTGCGTAGTATCCTGCTGGGATCAGAGATGTAAGGAGTGTAACTGTACCTTGAATCAGTGTGAGATTGATTGGGGTTCAACTATAGTCAAGACCGAAGTTAGTTTGTAGTAGGCTAGTGTCTGTAGCGGCTTCATACAGTGTGGTGTTCAATCTAGACTAGGTCCCGGGGTTTTTATGCATTTGCGGTTTCCTCGTTAACAAAACTTTAGTGTCTGTGTTATTTTTTTTCCGCATTATATTTTGTTATATAATTGAAATATCACAGGTTGTGCGTTGAATCGATCAATTGGTAAATCCAACCTTTGGTTGTTGATTGAAATTGATTGATCCTTGAATATTTATCTTTGGTACCGTTCAAGTTATCTCTCTTATATTCAATTGGGATTGCAAATTATATTTGTTTGATTGTGGATTGAATTGAGAGATTGATTATAAGATTGAGTCTAACTGTCTAGTTGATTCTCTTGTAAGTATATTGAAGTTAGTTCATACGGATTGCTAAGCAAGTTATTGGGTGAGGTTGTTTGACCCCCGCTTTTTCGATTGGGATCAGAGCAGGCAAACACGCTTAAGACCTCATAAGTATGTGTTTGTAGTAATCTGACTCTATGGAAGGTAGTTATATCTCTGATAACGCAACACCAGTTCAGAGTCACTCTGATTTGGTCCAAAATCTTGAGATTTCTGTGAAATCTCCCTTGTCCACTTCTTTGACTGAATCTTCGTTCAACTGGGAAAAATGTCTTGATAAACAGTTGGATGATCTTTCAAATGAGAGTGATTCAGAAGAAGGACAAAGTATTGATGAGGAAGTCTCTCAATATATTAAGATCTTTGACCATGCCTTAAAAGGAAAGAACTCAACAGCTTGCTTGAGTAAATATCTGGCACCTCTATGTCAAGAAAACAGAAAACTGAGAAAACTCTTTAAAGGTTATGATTGTGGGTACAAACTCTTGCAATCTACCGTTAAAGATCGAGAAGAAGATGTATGCTCAAAAAGGTCCGAATGTGATAATCTTCTTCGAAATATCTTTGTGTTGAAAGAAAAACTTGTAGAATCTGAAGCAACATATGACTCTCAACAAAAATGTTTTAAAAACAGAGAAATCAGTCTTCTCGCCAAAGAAAAACTTTTGGAGACTGATCTAGCTGCTGCTCTTGATAAGGTAAATTCACTGGAAGAGAATCTGAAAAGATTCAATTCTAGCTCTACAAAATTATCTTCTATGCTGGGAGCATGTAAAGAACATCGTGATACACGTGGTCTAGGCTATAAAGGAATAGACGCTCCAAGTACTGGTAAGATCAATTTTGTCCGTGCTAATGACAAGTCTCCATGTGAAAAACCTTTTTCAGCAGTTGTTGTTTCTAGGAATAAGGATTGTCCTCCTTCAAAATCAACTCACATGAGAACAGTCAAGAACAATTCCTTTAACTGCTATTATTGCGGAAACAAAGGACACCTTGAAAGGAGATGTCCTTTCCGACGGAGGAATGAAAAACTTCATAACATTCTTGTATGGATGCCTAAAGAAGTAATTAAACCTGTTTTTCATCTAGCTGGAGTAAAAGGCATTGTCTGCAATCAAGAAAAATGTTGTGATGAGCCAATTCTTGATTATGATTTTGAGACAAAAAACGCCTACAATTGTAGAAGAACGAACGTCAGGTGGACAACCGACTCTTTAAATTACTCTGAGAAAAGAAAAAATCATAGGAGGAAGAAAAAAGGTTCAAACGCCTTTTCTCTCTCTAAAGAAAGCCTTGAATCCAAGGTGTCTGCTTCAGACTTCATTCATATCAATAATCAAGTCTCGGAGCTCAAAACAAGTATAAACAGACTCAAAAGGAGCGTTAAGAAGGCAAGGAAAATAGCAGTTTCAGGTATCCCTTGTTCTCCTCTGTTTAAATCACTTTCGACGAACCCTATTGATTTTTATGAAAATCTTCATGAAGGAAAGAGAGAAGAAGTCAATATCCTTGATGAGCAAAATGCTCATCAAAATACAACTTGACTGCTCAATGTAGCATCCTCCTTGTAACTGTGGGAGGATGCTCATAATTCTCAAGAAGATCTTTTGTCTTGAGAAAGTAGTAATTGTTATGTTATTCTTTTCAATTTTTTTCTTTACGTAATGATGATCATAAAACTGTTGAGCCTTGCTCCAGTACATTACATGTCGTAATGTTTGTGATCGCTCACTCTTGAGAATATTTCTTTGTTGATTTCCTTGAAGGATTTTTGTCCTCTTCCCATTGACCAATTAGTTGTTGTTCATCAACAATTATCTTATGTTTTTGAACTAAGGCTTCGTTAATTTGTTTATAATGTGTCCTTGAGTCTTTTTCAAGAATACTTCTAAATTTGGCTCCATTACTCTCTTGGTCTTATACCAAGTTTGTAACCAGTTGTGCATGTACACCTGACCCGTACGGAACATATACGAGTACCCTAGGGTTTTCCTTGAAACACTCATATATATATGTATCATGCTCTTTTTTGATACATACGCGTTCCGTAACGTAAAACAAAAAAAAGGGGGGGTTCTCCTGATTTACTTTTGTGTGTGTGCAATGGATGGATGCAACAAGGAAGACGAAGTTGAGAAGGGAAAGGCTACCGAGTTTCACGAGAACCCTGTTTTCATAACCTTCTATCATGTCGTTGATCATGAAAACAAACTACCAGTTCAGATGTCATCACAACTGGTAGGAAATCTTCTTCGAGATTTTGAATTCGTACGTGAACAACTTGGAATTGCAACAAAGAATCTTGAATTTCTGAAAAAGAACTGAAAAAAGCAACTGATGAACTTGTCCATGTTCGCTCTCTGGTTGCTGACCATGTCTGATGTTTTTCGAATTATGTTCTCTAAGAGTTGTCATATTTTGTCTAGGAAACTTCTTATGAGAATTTATTCTTATGTTTTAAGAAGGATAACTAGGGTTTGGAATAGCCATTATTGTGTGTACACATAGCTATTTCCAACGATTTTCATCTTGCAATGTTTTTAGATTTACTTATTTAAATTCTAAAGTTTATTTGGAAGATGATTTTGCAGTATTAATCTTTATGTTTTCATATTGCAACTTGTTATGGGATATGTGTGTTTGCGTCCGTGAATCTTGATTGTCCCATACGTGGTCAGTTAAACCTATTATGTCATTATGCAAATATTGATGGAAGATAGGATGAACTTTTGTGTACAAAGATTATGTCTATTATACGTCATTATGCAAATAGTGATGAAGAATAGAATGAATCTTTGTTTATTCCGCAGTATTGAATCTAAACCACAAGGATCAAGCAACCAGACACATACCTTGTATCCCCTCCACACACAACAAATGGATTCACTCTATCTTTGGAAATACAACTTTCAACCAAAGATAAAACATTCATGGTAAACAATATCAGCAAAATTAAATGGAATTTCAAACTCTCTTTGAACCCATGGGAAACTAAGCAACGACCTTGCTAGGGGTACACTACCCTCATGTTAGTTTTAGCAAGTTGCTAGCACCCAATCGCCCACTCGGATGCAATGATCCAACAGTGATAGACCGAGGGATTCATCATTCTTCCACATTGTAGTGTTAGCAACTGGCAAGCATCAACGCCTAGTTTTCTAGCATTTTCTATAAAACAACCCAGAATCCCCCAACAACCCTAGCGCGTACTCTTCACACTATCAGCACAAGCAAACACCCCAAAATACAATAAAATCTCAACGACCAGAGATGAACATCCACACTAACCACAGGCAACAATTTCACTCAAAACTTAGTTACCTAATAAAACAGGACATAACACAACAAGGTCATGGCTATTCTTGTAAGCAATTTTGGACTTTTACTATTATGTGTAGTGAGAATGCCAATTCTGTATCAAAAGTTTTTGAACCAATGACTGAACCATATGTTATTTCTTAATCCCTAAAATCCAAACAAAATCTTCAATAATCTAACAAAAGATGATAAATCACAACACGGGTTTTCTCCTAAACTCATATCTTCTCCACCCCTTTCAAATTCTCACCAAAAAACACCAACTCAACATAAAAATTTCTAACTGTTATAATCAAGGGAAACAAAAGAAGAAACCCTAAAACAAGAAATGAATATATATACGTACCTGTAGAGACAATCTTGATATAGATTTGAAGTTATAGTAAAAATGATTCAAACTCTAAGACTTTTGAAGATTCGAGTTTTTAAATTTAATAAAAATATATACAAAAATATTACAAAGGGTGCGAGAGTTACTGGGACTTAGGATTCCACCGAATTCAAAACATAAGGTTCAATTATTAGTTCTTTGACAATTTTAGCTCAAGAAAAACATGGACTCTATTTTTGCCAAGGTAGATTCTCAAAACATTGATTGTAAATCCTAAGCATGATGTATCAAAACACCTAAGCTAAGCATACATCATCAAATTAAATGACAACCAATTAATTCAAATCATAATTTCAATTAAAATTACTGCAAAAGTCTTAAAAAGAATTAATAAAATTACCCCAAGTATGATATTCGTCTTCCTCCGTCATCCCAGTGTTGGGGTTTAGCTCTTCATGGTAAAAACATGCTCAAAAGATAGAAACATGGCTCAAAAGGTGTTTTTATTGAAGGAGAATAATAATACAGCGAATCTGCAACGCTTTATAGTCGTTACAGAAATCACCGTTACAATTGAAGTGCTGTTTATAAACGATAACTGTGTTCTGCTGTTGAAGAACGATATTTCTTTGCGACTGTTCTGTGTGGGTCAATGTCCTTCGTGTTCTTCAGCAGCAGCAGCATAACCCGGTTTCCTGCACCTTTGATTTCTTGGCTCTGTCGTGTTCTAAACTTTCCCTAACTTTCGACACCCCTTCTATATGACCCAACCAATCTATTTATATCAAAAAGAGCGATTAAATCTCTCCAAAATCTTCCAAAATCTCTTCCTTTCTCTTCACGGCCAAGTTGCGGCAATTTCTTGTTTTAGAATTTATACGCGTTTCTGAGCTTTCCTTTTGATTCTATACTCTTCCTTAGATAGATACCAATCTTTGGGAAGAAAATCTTGCCTTTAGTCTCCCTAAAATTCCAAAAATAGTTCATCACAGACCCGAAACTTCCATCACCTCTGTTTCAATTCTACCGGGTTATTTAACCCAATTCAATCAATCCAAACCCACATACCAAGCCTGTCTATCCTTAATAGGGTTAACCCAACGAAAATCATCCCTTGAATCTCCTTAAAAGTCGTCCAAATTTCAACCCTAAAATCTGTTCCGTGAAAACAAACTTTCCCGCCATTTTTTTTGTTTTTAACCCATGAAGAAGTGGAGTCCCCCTATCCAGTCCCGGTCTGTGTTTAGTAGCTTCTTGGAAATGGGTCACCCCTTATCCAAAGTGAGAGTCCGAATAGCAAATGTCCTCCCAGATGCCTTTAACAACTTTTCGAACCAATTTCGCCGCAAAAGCTTATTTCTCCAAAAACACCTAAAAAGAGATAAAATACCAAAATAAGTACAAAAATGGGTACTAACAATATACACAATAGAGATGAAAATAGACACATAAATGCGTCTATCACTCCACCCCTTTCAAATTCTCAACACAAAACACCAACTCAACATAAAAATTTCTAACTGTTATAATCAGGGGAAACAAAAGAAGAAACCTTAAAACAAGAAATGAATATATATACATACCTGTAGAGACAATCTTGCATTGAGCTGGGAGTGAAGAAGTAGTAGTTGTAGTTGGAATTGAGAAATTATGCATCAAAATAGACACAAACCAGCAGTGAAGATGAAGAAGAAAGCAAGTAGAGAGAATAAGAAAGTGAACAAGATACAACTTAGTAATAATACATAACAAGACCCTTCTTCTCTTCTTGAGTGGTGGTGGTGGTGTTGTTGTTTACTTGAGAAATCTCCTTGGAATTTGAATTCATCCACCACAAAAAAGAGGGTTTGGGTTCAGTTTCTTTTTCTTTTCTGAGAGGGAATGGAGGAGGAGACAGATGTATGACTCTGTTATGGAGGAAACAAGTTTTTGATATCCAAATTGAGTTTAAAACTTAGAGAAAGTCCAGTGAACCGAGTAATTGAGCCAATTGAGTTCAAAACTTAGACTTGGTGATGTTTCTGAATAAGAATTCGAACGGTCGAGACTATGTGAGACAACCAGAAGTATCGACTATCTCCAATAAGGGTTTACCTCCCATGAAAATTATAGCAAATCAGAACCAAGTAATGCAGGAGAAGGTCTTGTAGAAGGAGTCGATGAATATAAAGCTCTTGCTTAAGGATAAATGGTAAAAGAAGGAATCACCGGTGGTGGATGTGTTGGACAAAGAATTTTTCTGCAATGCGGTACCTAATAGGGAAAAATCTAATTAACTTGTGTAAAACATCTCGACCAATTTATAACCGATTTAAATCATTTGTCGTATTTAACTTCGCACAAGGGTTGAATTATGTCTCATATGTTTTTCATCCTTGCTCTACAGTCTTGTACATTCCGATCCAAGGACGGTGGCCAGAGATAGATGCTTTTTTGCCTTTTCAATTGCACCAACTAACTATTTAACACATCTTTCCCAAAGTAATAAGCACAAAGGTTCTTGGAGCTGGAGTTCAAAGTCTTTGATCCCTTGGGCAACTTCACGGCTTATCTCCTCAAACTTCTCATGTGACATCTAAGTAACAGTAAATTTATTCCTAATAATGTGTTGGAATCTCCACACATATATACTATTTACCTATGCAGTATTTTGATTTTTATCCCATTACTTCCATTATAATGTAAGGATGAAGCTCATCCTTTGCCTTCCCTAGCCAAGAACGGGGGTTTATATGGTTGTATACCTTACTTTTCCCAGCATACATCCCTTTCCTTTTTTCTTTTCTTTACTCTGATTCAAAATTAATTGAATAAAATAAAACTTCCCCCAAAATAAGACTCTGGTTCATCATGATATACTAAAAGTTTTAGGAAGTTTGATTTCAGTCTCGATTTTCAAAACTATTTTTCTGGAATGTAGCCATTAGACCTTTACAGTTAGAAGTCTGAATTTTTTAACACGAAAATTAGCTAACCATTGCCACAATTATAAATTTTGACATCACCACATTGTTGTTGTGCTTGAAAAAAGTACACTTGGGCCAAAAGGGAAGCAAGTGTTGTAAGCTAAGATTAGATAGAGACTTCACATACAAAATAGAAAAAATATTAACACCGGAATAATTCTTCACTCTAAAAACGTTGTGGGTACCAAGATACACCACCAACTTTTTCTTAGTAAATCTGTATGGACAAACTCAACACAACTCCGAGGGTAAAAACTTAGTCAAGGAAAGTGCCTAGAGTTACATCTCTCTCTCTTGTTGTTAGAACGTTTACAGAATTGAATCCGTGAACCTAACTACAAAGAGAGTTCTTGGACGGTACCAAAGACCAATGTCCAAGGATCAATCAAGTTTTTTCCAACTAGCAAGGTTGGACCTATCTACTGTGAATGATCAACGCACAACCTGTGATATTTTAATTATAACGATAAACAATATAATGCGGAAAAAAAAATAACATAGACACAATAAATTTTGTTAACAAGGAAACCGCAAATGCAGAAAGCCCTCTGGACCTAGTCCAGATTGAACACCAAATTGTATTAAGCCGCTACAGACACTAGCCTACTACCAATTAACTTCGGTCTGAAATGTAGTTAAGCTTGAACTCAGTATCCCACTGATTCAGGTACAGTCGCGCTCCTTACGTCTCTTGAATCCCAACAGTACTCTACGCAATTGATTCCCTTAGACGATCTCACCCACGACTAAGAGTTGCTTCAAGTCAATTGAAGAATTTAAACCAAATCTGCCTCCCACGGATTAAGCCTATATTTGATTTCCTGATTTACGATCTAAACGGAAACGATAGATCCAGGTGATTGAAATCGATAGCAACTTAGACAAGAGTCTGGCTATCCTCAAAATCCAGGCGTATGCAACCCGAAGTGCAGCCTAGATTATTATTCACCTCACAAGTACAAAACTTGCGGAATCAACAAAGTATAAGACGAAGAGATTTTGTTGATTACTATTTATCTTGATTGATGGAGCAAGGCTCTACAAACAATCAAGATCAGGATACTCAAGTTATCAAGATAAAAGATAACTGGACCTGGCTTCACGAATCCCAGTGAAGTCTTTGTAATCGCTAAACCCTAAAGAGTTTCTGGAGAGGACGACTCTAGATACAATTAGGATACACCAAAAAGTAGTGTCAGGATTCAAAGATCCTAGTTGCCAAGAGTTCCCCTTATATAGACTTCAAAGCCTAGGTTTCTTTAGGTTTAAGCTAAGATAGCTTTGGAACCAAGCAAACAATATCCACCGTTAGATGAAAGCTTTGAATCTTAATCACATGTACAAGATATACACTATGGTTAGGTAAACCGTAACCGAACCATGTATAAAGACTATGTTCAACATGGTTAGCCGAAACTAGCCGATTTGAACTTAAAAGCTTAACACTCATTTTCATGTTCTCTAAGACATTAATATTCAGTCACAATCATGTGATCAATTGAGTCTAGTGTTAATTAGAGAAATGATCAAATGCAAATTACGAATTCATCAAAAGATAACTTAATCGCAATTGAATCATGATCGACATAGTGTGTAAATATACAAATTATAATTACTTGAATCGTTCGTGAATCGGTTGAGTACTAGTACGCGGACCGGTTTGCAACCTTATATGCAATTACCGAGTTCCGGAGTCTATAAAACTTCTCAGTTCATAAACCGGTTTGTAAACTTATGCAATTACCGAGTTCCGGACTCTACAGAACTTTTCAGTTCACGTACCGGTTTGCAAACTTTGAACCAACTCAAAGTTCCGGAGTCTACAGAACTTTTTAGCTCACGTAGAGGTTTGCAAACTTAAGAACTTTGCCGGTTCCGGAGTTCACAGCACATCCTGCGTGCGTACCGGTTCGGGTACTAAACTGGTTCTAGAACTGTTTTGGTTCGCATACTGGTTTGATTATTTTAACCCGGTTCCCTTACCACAGTTCCACAATTGTTTGTATACGAATATACATACCTATCCGGATCACGAAACAAACATATTTTCCCATGATGTACATACGAATATGCATATAACACAAATCTTAAAGTCGATATATAACTACTCTACTACGTGTACGAATACATGTAATACGGCTTTAGACATATAACAGTTTTCTCAGTTTGTAAGACTGATAACACTGTTTTGTATTCCGAATATAGTAGTTCTATATTTATCTAAATCAATTCGAAACATTCTTGAATAATATCAATGACACGTATAACTGTTCAAGGCTATTTTCGAATGATAAACTTGAATCATGATTTGGTTCTGGTCAATAAATTGTTCTCCACCGAATTTGATCAAGTATGAATAAAGGTTCATTAAGCTTAGTCATTATATTTCGAGAAATTTGTAAACTAAATAATTAGTTCTCGACTCGAAATTCTTGTATATTCAAGCTAGTCTAATTAGTTATGCGATAATCATGTCAAAGATAGAATAGTTAATTAACTTGAGAAATAGGTGGTCAGTCTTCACTTATGTTTTGTCAAACGGTAGAATGCAAATGATGACTGGCTCGTTTCTCAACTCCACTATCCTAGACCGAGACTTAACTAATTGTAGACTAAACTAAATTTGACTACACTTGTGAGTTCGACCGAGCAATGCTCTAATACACTCCATATCATTGTCAACGACCATAGAGTCGTTAGTCATCGAGAAAATGTTTCTTACTATCGCTGGCATAAAGAACCTTGTCCTAATCTTGGTGAATCTTATATCTTGTGTTAGGATCCATAAAATCGGTGTTGTAGTGATATTCAGCAGGAAAATTAAATGCTCAAACTTGTATTTTACAAATTGGATTATTGCACTACACCATATTCTCACATACTTTGGTGCATCTTCACCTGCATAATTACCATTCCAAACTACATGGTTATATGAATCATAGGTTGGAATAACAAGTTCCAGCTCCTTATCATTTGAGGGTTTTACTCTAACATAACCTCCAGAAACTATTGCTAAAGGATAACAAGGTTTACAATATGACTCAAAATCTACCCTTTTTTTCTACGGACTAGTACTTTATGACAACTTTGACATGGAAATCTTTCCTCTCCCTTTCCTATCGCATCATCTCTTTGTTGATTAACTTTGGGTGATTCATAAGATAAAAACCCACATCTTTCATTCAACATTTTCATTACTTTTCCTACCTCCATTTTTGTTTGAGAAACTTGGAAAAAAGAGATAGTCAGAATGGTGCCCGTGAGTTAGAATTTTGAATTTGGATTCCTAAGAGCTTACAAGTTCAAAACTTGATCTATTCAACTCGTTTCTTCCCTTCAATCGATTTTGACAAGCATGGAAATGAATATGCGCATTTGAGATCTAGGTTTGATTAACTCTGGTATATCTTTAGAGGTTTTTAAAGTTTTCCACGAAGAAAACTTATTGTGTTGCTTTAAACGAAAAACTTGGTATCCACACCAGGTTATTGCAAGATTAAGAAGAACAACATTTTTGTGTTATATAAATTTATCGTTCAAGGAGTTAGGGTTTCTCAACTTTCTAATCAAACAAAAAAAAAACTTGAAGATTTGGTCCATATTAGGATATAACTTGTTTTTTTTAGAAAGAAAAATTAAAAATAAAAACATTATTTCATCTAGATTCAAAATTCTATCAGTTACACTGGTTTTGATTATTAAAAATAATTAAATCCTTATTCTTGACCTAATTGACATTCAAGGTTATTAATTTCTTAGTGTTTGACAAGATCAAAGTGACTTTTATTTCACCAATATAAGGGGGGGAAATGGTGTGTAGGCATGGTTATGAATATTATACTCTTTATGTTCATGTGCATTTAAAATTGCTCGGCGACATCAAACAAAAACTTAATGATAGAATTGACGAGATTCCTATGTGTTATCATCGTTCAATGGTTTTCAGAAGACAAGTGTATCGGTATCTAACTGATTTCTTTGACATTTTCGAAGAGAGATGTAATACGTAAATGAAGATATCCCATCGCATTTGCTAATGATTATCTATTTTTTCTTCTGATATTTAATAGGCATGTTAAACCAAAAACAGAATTGGTTGATTAACAACAAGAACAAATCGACGAAAAAAGCTAATTTATATAGAACGCGCATACCTTTTTTTTCTTCTTGAAGCAACATACATAGTAGTATATATGTGTAATTAAATATAAATATTACACTCAAAAGTATTATTAAAATATAAATTTGATGATATATTTTTATTATCTTAATGTGTTTACAATATAATTCAATTATAAAAATACGTCGCATGTTTTAAAAATACATGTAAAACAAGAATGTGAAATAGTTGTATGTATTATTGGTGGCTACCCACCTTAGTGTTGTTCTTGATTTTCTTTTAGTTTGCCTTTCTAATATAAGCATTTAAGCTAGTTTAGAGTTGAATGAGTGTCCTTACATTTTTTTAAATTTCCTAAATTTCAGTATATTGAAAACAAAATTATGTTTTTAGTTGGTCCAAAATGATACCTTAGCATTTTATTTTATTATGGAATTTTTTGTGAGTTTTCGAGATGATATGTTCTACGAATTATAAGCTAACTATAAAGCTTTTTTGCAATTAATTTATTGATGTGGAGCCTGTTTCCGTACTTTGAGTATGAATTCCCTCCATATAGCTGACAACACATCAATATAACCTAACCAAAGAGTAGATTACAAACACAATAATGCCATAAAAAAATTCTACTTCGCAAATAGTACGTACTAAACCATTGAACTCGAATATAAGGGCGACACTCTCTGTTCATCTGGATTTAAGAATCTAAAAGAAAACCCAGTCTGATTTGAAATCAAATGAAAGTGAGAATCCATATATGCAATTGAACATTCACCTTCATATTTGTAAAGCCGATTTCATCTCCAATCATCAGCATATAGTTGTACTGGATCCAATTTTAAATAAAACAATGGCTAGAGAGGTAAGAATTCCATAAACACTTGAACTTAAAGATACAATCTAAAGGGTCGTGGAGAAAGATTTCAAGGCATATATCCTCTTTTAAATAAGGGTTTTGGATCATCATCTTTTTACTGGATGATTGTTCGTCAGAAGAAAATCAAAATCTTAAAACTTAAAACAAGTTTCTCAACTGTGCTTTGATGGAACTTCTTTAACTATTCCATCACAAGCTAGAGTATGAGATTAGGGGTTATTATAGTAGATTTATTTTAGAAGTAATTTAATGTTTTCTTTTGATCTATTTTCAAGTTATTAGTTCTCTTGTTTTCTAAAAACCTATTTCTTTCTTTTAATATCATCCATTCTAATGTTGTTTTAAATCTTTTTGCAATTCTTTGTTTGATTCAGTAGTGTAGTGACCGACAGTCTTACAAAACCTAAGTGGAGGGTTATCTTCAATTACCGAGAGAGGACCCACTCACACTTCTATTTTTTCATTATTTAATACTTTGGCAACCTTTTCCCCCTTAATAAAACCTAAGCGGTAATGGATTTGAAGCTAATATTTTGGGGATGTGTTCCCCTTACTAAGCTCTACGTTTTTATAAAAAATGAGCATATTCCAAAACATATAACACCGATATCCACTACTTTGAAAATCAACCGTTGAGAATCAATAGATATGCAGCCGATGAAATTAAGATTGGTAGATTAGGATGTTTGGTATTTCGGAATGTACTTATTTTTAGTATAAACATAGAGCTTTGAAAGTGGATCATATCCCCAAAATATTAGCTTTATATTTGTTATCGTTTAGGTTTTATTTGAGAAAAAAAACTCCCAAAGTGTTAGATAGTTTGAAAATAGGAGCGTGAGTAGATCCTCATTTTAAATTAATTTTAAAACATGGATCCATTTGAAAATTAGTATGACCGAAGCTTATCCTCTACCATTATTTTTTTTTATTTTCTTTACGTTGATTCAAAATTAATTGCAATTTAAAAACTTTCCCCAAAATAAGACCCCGGTGCATCATGATAGTGGTATCATTCTCTTTGTATAGTGTATTGGTTCGTAAGTATGCCATTTTTCGTATCACCTGTTTGTTGAGACGCTTAGTTTTCAAATCTCTTAATTAACTTCATTTGATTCAATTGTTCAACCAATTATTCATGACTGGATGATGTTTTTGAATAATAATTAGAACGGTCGAGACTTTGTGAGACGATTGGAAGTATCGATAATCTCCGGTAAGGGTAAAAGAGTCTACTTGCATGTAAATTATGGCAAATCATAACCAAGTAATGAAGAAGAAGGTCTTATAGAAGCAGCCGATGAAGAAGAAGCCCTTGTTGAAGGATAATTAAATGGTGAAAGATATAATCCCCGATGGAGGATGTATTGGACAAGGAAATTTTCGGCAATGCGGTACCTAATGGGGAAAAATCTAACTTGTGTAAAACATCTCGACCAATTATGGGCTTTATAAACGTTTTGAATCAATTTTCGTATTTAACTTCGCACAAGGGGTGAATAATGTCTCATATCTTTTTCAGCCTTCTGCAGTCTTGTGTATTCCGATCCAAGGATGGTGGCTAGAGATCGATGCTTTTTTCCTTTTCAATTCCACCAACTAACTGTTTAACAAATCTTTCCCCAAAGTAATAAACACCAAGTTTCCTGACGTTGGAGTTCAAACTCTTTGATCCTTTGGGCAACCTCACGACTTATCTCCTCAAACTTCTCATGTGAAATCTAAATAACAGTATATTTGTTCCTAATAATATGTTGGAATCTCAACACATATATACTATTTACCTTTGTAGTGTTTTGATTTTTATTTCATTACTTCCATTATACCTTACCACAATTGAGAAATATTGTTTGGTGTAGTTTAAATGAGTTGGTACACCAACACCAAATTATGTACACCACCAAAGCTGAAAGTAAACGTCATATAATTAGTTACTTTCTAAAAAAAAAAACTTAGCTAATATAAAGCCAAATGATATATATGTATTGTCATATATATTTACCTCAACAATGCCTCATAGACCCTCGATGCTTGACGAACCCAATGAAGCGGAGTCGAGAAAAATATACAACCAGGACTAGATAGCGGATCCCCAATCATAAGTGGTAGGAACTTCCTATCTTGAAACACCTCTAACCATCCTACTTGAGCATTAGTGTTTGAGGAGAAAAAAAAATATAACCATGTTATCATAAAATAAATACATTGGCAATTTTTGTATTAGGTTGAGACTCATATGTATCCAAATTAGGGTCATTATTGTGTAATTAGTTGTATACAAATGTCTTTAAACCAGAATTAGAAATTCCACCACCTCTTAATTCTTTTGATTCGCCTCTCTTGTTATGGAAAAGTACCGTGGAGGTTCATATTTATATTTGTCTTCTGCCAACCAACCTTCTTGGTCAAATGAAATATCATCTTCCAAACTGCTAAATATATCAAGTAGGAAATATAAATATAATGGGTGTTATTCCCGCAAAAACATTAACATTGTTAATTTCATTTACATTTTCGTATTGATTGCATGTAAACTACAAATCAAATGTTTGACATACCATTTCAAAGTCTTGAAAATAAAACTTGTATACCACCAATGTTCGACCAATACAAACAACAATTTTTTTTTGATGTTTCTTCACATCAATATAGTAGAAAATATACCAAGGAAATGTATCCACAATAATTTTAGCACCATGAGATAGCTTTTGATAAAATTAAAAAAAAAACTTCGTACCAAGCACCTCATTTAAGCAGTGATATCTCGCTCTTTTTCTGTAGACAGAAAACCTTGAGCTCTGGCCAATTATAGACCTGAAAGTAGATTGAGATTGTTCTCTTCATCCTAACTTAATTGTGTTGTGAATCTTGGTTGACTGGGTTTATTCATAGGTGTGGTTTTCTATTTCCTTTTCGTCTAGTATCTTGTGATTGTAACTTTTATATTGAGAAATTTAAAGAAGTTAAATAACAATTAAAATAATTTTTAGTTAAGAAAAATTGTAGAGAAGATTATATTTGGTGTGAGTTTGAAGGAATGTGTTATTTAGAGGGATGGAAAACTAGTCGTTTTCTGGTAATTAGAAGATAGTCGTTGTTGCTAAAACTTGAGTCGATCATAAAAACTTGCAATCTACTCAAGCATGTACGAGAAATTCTTTTCCCACCATGAAAAATTGAGTTTGTCTATCCACATGGATCATCAAATAAACTTTTGTTTTGCCAAGTCCCAAAAATGAGTATGTGCCTTGCTCAATTCAAAACTAGTAAACAGGAACATATACTCAATTCTAATTTTTCGATTTCCTTGTCTAGACCTATACCATATATCAAGAACAAAATAATAATACTAGGTAATAACATGTGCCTCCAAGAAAACTAAGTTAGCCAAATTGACATTTGTTTGAATCTCTTGAATTACTATGTAGCATGAATTTTGGCCTAAAATTTATCTCATAGCTCAAAATTTGTCATGTTACCCAAATCTAGGGATAGATGGAAGTTGACGGCACGATTTATAAAAAGACACCATCATTAGCGGGATGACACCGTTACATATAGGACAACCAAATGTTAACAAATCCTAACTGTTGGATCACTTAAATGATATCACCCCAGCTAATAGTATCCCCTTTATAAATCATGGTTAAGGGGAGACTTGTTATAGATGATCTTGAATTAGTAATCAGCCAAGTGGTGTTATAACAAAGGGGGGAGGCTGACATGATTCCAAAGGAAGGTTGGTGAGGACTTCACTTTAAGGCATGGTCTGCTCTGTACAAGGCAAAACACCTCCAAAGAATCAATTATAAACAAATAAATGACACCCATAAAAACCTTATCCACCCATTAGTACACTGAATGGGACCATTTACCAGGTGATGCGACCTCACAAGAATTCCTACAACCTTAGGGTCATCCCCTTTGTAGGAAACAAGAGTGTACCAGTTTAGCAAGAATGCAGCATGAGTTTAAGGCTCATTCGCAGTTACCTGGTCCATTTTGGACCACTCCTGTATGGAACATCTTTCAAGATAATGACTTCATTTCTGGCCTTGCAGAGCTCTTCTGGGTTTGATGTTTAATGTTTAATGGAGTTGAAATTTTCCGGGAACATCATAAAATCAAGCAGTGGTACTTTGAAATTTAGAATACGGGACACATGAGAATGTATATTCTGAAAATTGTAGCTGCAACAGGTTTAAGTATTGCATGAGATATAACTTCTACAATTCAATGTCATGGAAAGTAGACAACCAGTGAACCTAAACATATCCTTCTGGTTTAGAATAAAGAAAGGCTGGAGACCTGAAAGTGCGAGTTAAACATTCACAACATAATGTTGTTCGTTTTTATTTGAACCATGAAACTTGAGCTTGTTTCCTGTCGTATGTATACTTCAACGCTTCACAGTAACTCGGAGGCAGACTCTTGTTTCCGTAATCTGCAACAAATAGAAGTTTAAGATAAAGTTACTATAGATGCATTTGAGTAAAATAAATGGAATTTTTTTGGTCAAGATTCAAACCAACTGACCAGTTTGGGGAATGAGAGCTGGCTGCAGAGGAGCCAAAGGAAGCAACTGGCATAGACATCGAAAGCTGCGTCGTGGTGGAGAATGGACTGTGGTCAGAGTTGTCATTTTGATCTAACCAATAGTCTCTGGTTTTATTAGGCCACTCCTCGTAGGAGGATTGAACTTGAAGAGATTGATTATCGTGTTTCATGGTATCTCGTGACGCTGATTCAGAATCGAAGGACCAGTACTGTTGTCGAGCAGGTTGTTTCGGCTGATTGGTGGTGCTGGTCGCATACCTTAGATCTTGCAGTGTGAGTGCCTGCGGGTAGTCACTCAGACACAGAGAGCCATTTCTCAGCTTTGACGGAGAGACTAATGAGGCTTGAGGTAAAATTGAACCATATGTGTTGTCTAGAGATGACTGCATTCCAAAACCCTTCGCACTTTGAGAAGTGTTTAAGAAGAAACCATTCTCACTCGTCTGCGATTTTGTTGCATATGAATACCTAGCACTGAATATAGTACAATTTCGGCAGTTAAATATCAAAGCAACCTGGCCAGCTTATATACACCACAACCAACAACGATTGTAGCGCAAAAAGATAAAATATTGACTTTGACAAGAAAGGTTCAGCTAAACAAAACCAAGGAAAAATTGACTATACTGATTCTAATTACAGCAAGACAAATGATGAAAACTTCAAGGATACATCATGATAGCAGAATGGATTTGTGTACTTATCGGTGGCAAAATTCAAGGTGGCTGAGGTATTTCATTGAACACTCGTGTTAGCAGAAGCTCCAACAAGTTGAAGATACAAGTAGCAGCATGACATTTAAAATTTTAAGATATAAGGAAAGCAATGGTCATAAAAGGTCATCCAAGCATACATCAGTAGCCGTACACAACTAACTGAAACTGTCAACGGAATAAGCTTCTAACCAATGACCATCTCATGTATCTTACACTTGGTATCACTCTAGTATTTTCCCTACATAAGATACTCAGTTCTGATGAGTTCCTTTCATGAATTGCTTGTCACCCAAACTTACAAGAAGCTAAAAATACATACTACCATCCCAGTATACAAACGATAAGATTGATAATTTGCAAGTACTCAATTCATAAACCATCCTCAATTTGCACTCACTACAACAAACAAACCAGTAAGCATATGTAACAACTTCCCCTGGTGCATAATAATGAAGTATTTGGAAACAACCTTCCTAGGCAACTCAAGGCGGAGCTAGCAAAGTTGCTAACACTTTCACATGGCACCCACCTGAAGGCCCTAATCCGTTGGATTAGTCCAAAGCTGAATTGGTTGGGGTACCCACTGCTACATTGCAGAGCTAGCTTCTACATATCACCACTACTAGTTTCAGTCTCTTCTGTTAACAAAGATCGGTTCATAAGGTCTACAAAACCAAAAACCTACTGAAGTTCCCAAGACTCCAGTTCAGCTGAACCTAAAGGCCTAACGCTATAAAGCACTATGAGAGATGTTACCATCTTTCCGTGCATACTTGATGCATCTGGGCATAAAGATTACTAAGCCCCACTTGCATCAATCTCTATTAGGATCAACTAACTCGGGCAATCCCTCCTATGCAAGCAAATTGACATCTACAAGAAGCGATTCTTTGTGCAGCTCAATACAGATCTCATAGTCAACAACAATCACTAATACACTCTTATTTGTGAACTAATGTACTAGGATAACAAAGACGGAAACAATAAAGTACTATTGTACTAAAAGAAATGCTGAAAGTACCTTTGGTCATTGTTATTACCCATCGAAAGCAAAGGAAAGAAACTTCCACCATTGTTTGCAGTTGTCATCCCACTCCCACCGCCAGTACTGAGTGATGTCAAAGCTGAAATCCTTGACAATGAAGGCGTGGTAGGCATTGAAGAGAGACTAGTATGGATTTCCACAGGCTTTCTTGAACCGGCGTTGTTGTTCTTGCGTTTCCGCATGTGCCGTTCACAGTATTTAGACTCAGGGAATGCATCTTTTGCACACCTCCATTTCTTACCATCTGTTCTCCTACATCTCCCTGGTTCTGGATCCATCTTTTTCCCATAATAAGATGATGCATAATATCCTTCCACTACATCAACAACAAAAAATCATTAAAACAAAAAAAACCAAAAATTTCATCTTAAAATCTCAAATTAAACAAAGGGTTTCTCCAAAATCACAATAAACAACACCCCTTTCTCCCAAAATCTCAAGATTAATCACCGAAACGGAGGAAAACCCCTAAAAAAAACAGAGGAAAAACCCCAGAAAAAACAGATCAAAATCACAAATTAAACAGTAAACTCTCACTAAAATCCAAAATCAAACAAAGGGTTTCTCCAAAATCACAACACCAACAAAGGGTTCTCATCAAAACCCCATAACAATCAACAAATCCCCTCAAAATCTCAAAATAAACAAATATGAGTACTTACTGGGAGTAGTAGCAGTAGCAGAAGTGAGAAAGAAATTAGACGGTGAAGAAGAAGAAGTGATAGAAGAATCATAATAGAAGCTACTATTATGAATAGGAAGTAGAAGTTCAGGTGGAACTTGATGACCAGACAATAAATACTTAAAGATAAGAGCCTGATGTTGAAGTTCTTTCCATTGTGATACTGTAAATATTGCTGCAACTGGATCTCTTCCACCTCCCCCTCCTCCTCCAACTCCAATCCCACCTCTACTCATTTCAAACATGTTTCTTTCTGGATAAAATCTGTCTTCTTCTTCTTCTTCTTGAACCCTGATTCAGACAACACTCTCTTCTTTCTCTTTCTTCTCTGCAGACCTCTACAGTGTAGAGTGCAATGCAGCTCAGCTGAAGCTGGTAATGGAGGTGAAGGTATGTGTTGTATCAGAGGAGTAGGGGAGAAACGTACTTGAGGGTCGTTATGAGCCGTTTAGATGGTGAAATGTGGGTCCTTTTTTTTGATGATGATGATATTGATATTTTAATCCAAGAGGGAGATTTTTTTTTTAATTTTAATTTAATGGATGGAAATGGTTATTATAATCCAAGAGGTGTTTGGGGAATTGGGAGTTGAGATCATGGAGCGTGTCATCTGTTGGCGTACTTTGTTTCTAGCTACATCTCTCCAAGCCCTCCAAAAAAAACCCAAAGGTCGAGGGATCGATTCTTTCCCCCAAAAGTTATTTATGACATGTCGCGTAGTTCTTTCTGGATTAACGGATGAAATTAAATTTTGTGGACGGTGAAGTTTCGTTTATCGGAATACTCTCATTTTTTACAGGAATGTAGAGCTATATAAGTGAAACATGTCACCAGAAAATTAGCTTCAAGCTCGTTGTCGCTTGGATTTTGTAGGAAAAATAGCTAAACCATGTCATGATTATGTCAATATACCATGTCATTGGATCCTACCCCATCAATGGATGAGGTGCGATTGTACCAAAGATGAAACTATGTTAAAAATGATTTTTTGTACAGGTTACTATATGCAGAATTTTGTATCCCGAATTCGTATCACTAACACGAATTATACACGTACATGTGTCATCCCAAACCGTCACTGAATCACGAATTGTGGACCGGATTTACATTACGTCAAAGTGAATGGTTCGGAACTCTCCCCATGCCCGTAAAACCTAGTTAGCAATTTTTCCATTTACACACAAATTTTTCTAAATTTGTTTTATATAATATCGTATGTGTAGTATGGAACTCCGATTTAATTTAGCGGGTTTTCAGTCTGAAATAAATTATGTGCGTATTTACGAATTAACGAATTATACTCTTTGTATGATACTTTTCTACATTATATCACCACATCATTTTTTCCTATCATACTTTAATCTTTCGGCATCAATTTTTTTTAGAAAATGATAATAACAAGGGATTTTTAACCAGTCGCCATGAATATCGCACTGTAGTTTATCAAAATCACCAAATCATGGTAACCGAAAGCGAGATTATATTTAAAATGATATATTTTACAGGTTGTTGTATGCCGAATTTATCTTTCCGGATATATACTTCTAAAACGATTTATGCACGTATATATGTCGTTCTGAATTACCGCCCAATCACGAACTTTGACCGAATGGTTGACTGAATTCGGAATTCACTTAACACTCGTATGTTTACGGTCCGAATTTTCGACGTACACCAAATTTCTAACTAGGCTATGTATTGGGACACGAAAATGTTTTATACCCCAAAATTATCTCCCACAAGGTGTCGCATATGGTTCATGGTTGTTCATTTGGAACCACACGAGCCCCTAAGAGTTTATGATTCCCTGATTAACGGTTTGGATTGGTGTCACGTCGTGGGGAAGATGGTGGAGGTTTGTAACAGCTTCCGGGCGAGATGTTTATAATCCTAATTTATCTTAATCTAATGGATGGGACGCAATTGTATCCAAGATGAGATTATATTAAAAATGATCGATTTTACATGTTAATGTATGCAAAATTTTGCTTCCCGTATCATTAAAACGAATAACACACGTACGTATGTTTAAATGAGTTGGTACACCAACACCAAATGTTATTTTTTTTTAAATAAAATGAAAGGCTGTTTAGATGCACTCTTCCATAAGTTGTTTTTTATGAGCGAGTTGCTCATCTTAGGTCATTAACCATTTATGAGAACAATCTCTTTTCACTCAAATGTTAGGGTTACATCTGCCAAGTCTGAAATTATGAGCACAAATGCGAGGGGAGTTCTTTCTTATAGAAAAAGGAAATGCTTCCCTTTCGTCTTAGATTACACAACCAAATATTTAGAATACAAATAAGCCTACATATGAGGCTCCTGATCGGATGCCATCCCCAACTTATTACTCATAATCATGATTATCCCCCTACATGTAACGTATGAGGTAATCAACGACTCGAGTGTATTCAACCTCTGGATATAAACTTGAAGCTTCTAACTCGACCTCAAAATTGGTTAAGCACCCTTCATAGAAAATGTGGTAGAAATGGCCTACGCCAACTTGTCCAGCAAAATCCATTCCTGTTCACAATATCCAAATCAAGTTAGACTTAAAGTTAAAGTATGAGCATTGGGTTGCAATATTCAACAATTGCAGCATTGAGTAATCGTGGTTGTTGTAGTAGTGAGTTTGAGGTACCTTTCATGCTAGCTAAGAAGTCTTCTTCACTGATGCTAGTCTTGATTAGTTCCTTTCCTATGAGTTTCTCCCATTTACCAACCAACTCTTTCTGAGACAGGATGTTCTTTGGTGGCCTTAAGTATAAAGTCTTGTTTAGGGTACGCGGGTCATCTATCGTCTTAATGGTGTATGTCGCAATGTCATCCTCATCCAAGAAAATGGCTGATCAATAAATAAACGAACACGTACAACATCATCACACATGCATTGTGTATATACAAAGAAACGAAGATTCGTGCAAAATATGCGTTCTCTGGTGCTAAAATCATACCTTTTGCGTTCCCGTCTCCGTATAAGGAGACCTTATCATCCAGTGGAGGGGTTAGTGAACCCATTTGAGAAAGGTTACCGACGAAGTAACCACCAAAGCAGTTGGCAGAGACATATGTGAAAGGGATTCCAGCTTCATGGATGGCATTTCGCACTGTCATTTTCTCATCAAATGTTACTCTTCCTGGTTCCAATGCGTGTCCCATTTGTGCTGGATCCATTCCAAACTCTGACGGAAGAAACCGCTGCGCGCAACATTACATGGAAAATGGTACTCAGCAGTCATATAACAGAAATTTACCCGAAAATTTGTCAGAACTAGCAATTTTTTTCCTACAGGTGTTGAACAGAATTCAGAAGGTTAACGCTAAGTGATTTCAGCATGTCAGTATTAGTTAACTAGTTGGTGAATCTCAACAACCAAGACTAACTGAAAGTAGGTGAGACTAAAGTGCATTTTCATAGCCCCATTATTGAAAACAATGGACATTTTTATGTCTCTTTATAAGATTGACCGAGGAACTCCGGTTACAAGTTCAAGCAAAAATCTGATAAATAAATAGGTATAAAAAAACTTTTCTATGGTCTAAAAGAAAAATTCCAGTGGGTAACCTGCAAATAAATGAACTGTTCACTATTAATAGGCATAGCATGCACCTAGATTAAGCTAAATTTCCATTTTTCTAGTTTTATTCAGATACAAACAAGATTTGAATACAGATCTTGACATTTTAATTAACGTTGATATCATCGTTCGAAAATGGAAGTACTGTAAAAAATTGATTAAAATTAAACATATGCCATACCTTAACATTCCCTGCTTCTTTAATCGCATCAACGAGCTTGAGCTGCAAGAGTATATTATGCGATCTAAAATGCACCCCAGAGATTGTACAAATCACAACATCAACTTGTTTAACTGCACGAACAAGGCTTTGATGATCAGAAAAAGAACCATCAATGAGTCTAGCACCTTTTTTCTTGAAAGACATTAGCATCTGAAGCTTATCGATATCGAGACCAATCTCCGGTCTCCGGAGTACATAAGTTGGGTGACCTTGTTTCAAACTCGCCTTAACAATTCTCTTGCCAATATATCCTGTTCCTCCTACTACAAGAACCTTGCTCTTGTTTTCACCTTCTTTTGGTTCCTCCATTGATGGATGGTACTATTTTCCTTAACTTAGTCGACAGTGTCAAATGCAATGAGGTGGTTCAATGTTTATATAGTCTAGATCGCATTAAATTTGGTTTGGGTCGACCAATAAATTTTGTCTCCCTACTTGCGTAATGTGGTCGGTCTTCCTTTAATGAGTACTTTCGCTAGATTGGAAGTAAAGTAAAAGAAATGCATTAAGAGTGGATATATGAGTAGGTAACATTATGAATGGCGCATTAGTGATGTTTATGACGCACCAAATGACTTGGGTGGTGGAATGGTGTTTGTGGAGGAAGTGGTGTCGGCCACAGTTATCGACGGAGACTGTGCCACGAATTAGACCGTTTTTAGCTCCAAATTATTTGTACCAAAAAAAAAGAAGCTCCAAATTATGCACATTTTATGACGCTTTGAGACTATGCCACGGATGAGATATATCATGACGTTTATTGATAGTCAATGGACTTTTATCTCAAAAAACAGTTGTGTTGTGATAACTTAAATCTGCACCTTGACCTATAATTAATTTCATTCTTATTTGATTCGTTGGAATATCATTTATCTGGATTTAACTCGGATTACATTTTTTTTTTTTTGAATGAAGCATGAGAATTATAAAAAAACATGTTAAACCTCCTATTATAGTGGGTATTTGTACCCACTGAGTCATTTGATATAATGTGTAAGAGAAATATGGAATTGCCCGGTCACATGTTGTTGTTGATAAGTTTTCTGCTTGGTTTCCTTCTACTACATAGTTTGCATGCCAGACTATTTGCTACCTGTTCCCTTCCCGATAGTTGTGTTGTATACTACAACGAAGAATTTGACGCATACTCTGTTTTATTTCTGTAATCATTCCTGTAATATACCATGGAGTTTCAGCATCTTTTTTTATGAAGCGCATTATGTTTTCCGGATCCGTCTCAAAAATGACTTTCGTCAATTGTCTCTTTGTTGTCGTCCTTATTGCCAGCAGGGTTGCCCATGTTTCTGTTATTAGTGTCGTAGGTATTCCTAGGGTTTGCGCAAGAGCCATCATAGTTTGAGCATTTGAGTCTTTGCAAATAAAACCTGCTCCTGCTATTCATGGATGTCCTCTAGCAGCCCCATCTGTGTTGATCTTTATCTAGTATGTATCTGGACTGGTCCATCCTGTTAGTATCGTTATTGTTGGTCTTATGTTGGTTGGAATGGCACTGACTGGTGGGTCCCTAACCGGGGGCAGAACCTTTTTTTCCCATTTGAATTCCTGAAATTGCTTTAAGGTTTGAGCCAGGATGTTATCTAGGGGTGTATGCATGGTCAAAGGTTCCAGAAAAGAAAACAAATAGCTGGTATATAGAGGGTATTGCTATAGCTTTGCAAAATTTGCAAAATGGTTGTTTGATTGTTTATAATGATATGAGAATTAAGGTTATTTGGTTGGTTTGTTGATAGATGAGATAACATGCTGTTCAGGTAGATTCCTCTATTAGGCAGTGAATAAGTATGTGCTCTGCCGTTTCTGGTTGGGCGTTTCCAGACTTAAATGGTTCGTATGTATATATTAATCTGGTTTTTGAGATAATGAATGAGTTTATAATTAAAAGAAAGTTCAACAATGTTTGCTTTAAATTTGATATTGCATAAGCTTTTGATATTTCTAGCCGGCAGTTTATCCTTGGATTTTAGGAATATATAGCTTTTCTGAAGATTGATACACCTGAAGTTCTGAAATTCGCTAAAATCGGGGTCTTACATCATATTCTATTATTTATTTTTTGGATCTGACTATAATCACCCGACTCATCTTGATTTGACTAAATGTCTTTGTTTTCTGAGTTAGACCTGTTTCAAAAATATGTGCGTCGGTGGCTTGATTCCATGAGTCAAGGACATTTTATTCAGGTGTGAGTTAGATCTGTCTCAAACTAAAAACAAACTCTCTGACATCTGACTCGTACCAAGTCAATGGCCGAATCAGATCCACACATCGAGTCAGCAAAAATCAAACACCTCTGTTAATGGGAACCCAGAAGGTTTTTACAAGATTACAAGGAGATTGCATCAAGAGTTCATTTTTCTCCCTATCAGATCGGTCCTTACCAACACAGTTAGTTTGTAAGTGAACATTTATTTTTGTCTGGCTTATTTAAATATGATTCATTCTTGATATGATTAATCTGAATTTAACTGAGATGATTATGAATCAAATGATTCGTGCTATGCTAATGTTTATCAACGCAAAACCGATAAGAACCCGAATGAATCTTACTCATCCGTAACTATTTCATCTTGATCTAACTCAAATGATCTCGACTCAAGTAGTCTTTGTGATGCCAGCTTGAATCAGCACAAAACCTTACTGATTTATTTGAAACCGGCCTTCCAGATCTAACTTATTTGGAAATAACTCATATGATTCAGAATCAATCGTACCATCCCGTGGTAGTCTTTATCAGCAAAAAAACATGTAAAACATTGATTCCATTGAATCTGACTCGTCCATGGTTATTTCATCTAGATTTAACTCAAATGATCTAAACTCAAATAGTCTTTGCCATGCCCGTCCTAATAAGTACAAAATGTTAACTCCTTCTCTAAATGGGTGCTAGTTTTTCACTGACTTATCTGAAACTGACCCGTCCAGATCTAATTTATTCTAAGGGAATCCAAGGATAAATTGTGCCACAAATTAGATCATTTTTAGCTCCAAATTGTGTAATTTTTATCACACTTTGAGAATACTCCACTGATGAGATGCATGGATGATTGATAATTAATTGATTTTATCTCAAAATCACTTGTGTCATGCTGACTCAAATTTACATCATGACATAAAATTAATATCATTTTTATTTGACTCGTTCGGATATGATTTATCTTGATCGGACTCGGACTATCCAGTATCCAGACTTAAATGGTTCATGATGTGTATACTAGTCTGTCTTCTGAGATAATGAATGAGTTTGAAATTAAAAGAAAGTTTGGTAATGTTGGTTTAAAATTTGACATATCACAAGCTTTTGATATCATTAGCTAGTAGTTTACCCTTGGATTTTTAGAACCATATAACTTTTCTTAAGATTGGTGCACCTGAAGTCATAACATTCGGAAGTTTGATGGAATCAAAGTCTTACACCATTTTTTTTGTGATCCAACTTGCCTGGATCTGATTGAAATCACCCAACTCATCTGGATTTGACTTAATGTGTTTTTTTTTTGATCATCTGTCTAAAAAATATGCGAGTCGTTGGCTTGATCCCATGATTTAAACGAGTCTGAGTCAGAGGTCAGGTCGCACATTAGGCCTTACTCAAACTAAAAAGTGAATTGTTTGACATTTGACACGTGTCGAGTAAGATCCATACATCAGCAATAAACAAACACCCTGTTAATGGAACCCATAAGGTTTATTCAAGATTACAAGGAAATTGCATCAAAAGATCCTTTTTCTCCATGTCATATTGGTCCTTCCCAACACAATAGTTTATAAGTGGATATTTATTTTTGTCTGGCTTTTTTAAATCTGATTAACTTAATTTTAACTTAGATGATACTGAATCAAATGATTCTTGCTATGCAAATCTTTATCAACACAAATAGTTTGTGTCATGCCATTCTGATCGAATCAGCACAAAACCTTAATTATTATTTTTAAGTGGGTGTTGGTTTTTCACAACTCTGTCCAAATCTATTTTTTTTGGAAATAACTAAAATAATTAAGACTCAATCGTACCATGATATGGGTAGTCTTTATCTACTCAAAACCTATAAAACATTGATTCCCTTGAATCAGGCTCGTCCATGCCTATTTTATTTAGATTTAACTCAAATGATCCAAACTCAAATGGTTTATGCCATGCTAGTCCAAATTAGCACAAAATATTAACACCTTTTCTAAGTGGGTGCTAGTTTTTCACTGATTTATCTGAATTAGACCCGTCCAGATCTAATTTATTTTATTTGGACTGAAGTCAAATGATTCAGACTCAATCGCACCATGTTGTGGTAGTCTTTATCAACACAAACTTGTAAAGCACCATCTCTGTTGAATCTAAATATTCAGTGCCTATTTCATCTAGATTTAACTCAACAATGATCCAGACTCAAGTAGTTTGTGCCATGCCGGTCTAAATCAGCACAAAACCATAAAACATTCTCTCAGTGGGTGTTAATTTTTCACTTATCTGAATCTGATTCCTATGGATATAATTTGTTTGGACCTAACTCAAATGATTCGTAGTCCTACCAACGTACCATGTCATGTTAGTTTACATCAGCGCAAACCAAACACCGACTCATTTAAATTTAACTCTTCCACGTCTATTTTACCTAGATCCGATTTGTTTTCTCAAGCTTATTTAAATATGATTTTATATATGATTAGCCGGAATTTAACTCAGATGATTCTTAATCAAATGAATTTTTTCCATGCTAATCTTTATCCAACACAAAACTCATTGAATCTTACTCATTCACAAGATTTATTCACATATATTTCATCTTGATCTAACTCAAGCGATCTAGACTCAAACAATATGTACCATGCCAGTTCGAATGAGCACAAAAATCTTAGAACCTTCTCGGTGTTCTAAGAATCTGAATCTGAGTGTTCTGGATCTGATTTGTCTAGATCTTACCGAGACTAGAATCCAACTCAATTGAGCCGGGCTAGACCGGCCCTTGCATACAAAAACCTATAAGGCCTTGTTAAAATGGGATCGATTCATTTCATTTTAGTTCTTGAGAGAAGACTCAAAACAAAAAGCTCCTTCCTTTTCCCGCTAAACCCTAGATTTATCTTCTCCATTGTAAATCAACACACATGGATGCGCAAGATTCAACTAGATTATCATCTTCTTCATCACAACCACCTGGTATGTTCACCCCCGCTTCCGCTGGTGGTGGTAACAATGCTTCTAATTCATACGGTGGTGCTTCTGATCTAAATCAACACCATCAACAGCAACAACCAATTCATGGCACTGGGGGTGGCGGAACTGGTGGTAATAGTGGTGGGGCGACTTCTTACAATAACCTTTTTACTTCAGTCAACCTCACCGGCGGTGGTGGGGTTGCATTTCCAAATCAAGCTACATTAAATTTCAATACAACAGCAACAACTCCCAATACTAATAACAACAATCATGGTAGTAGTAATAGTGATCAGGTTAAGAAGAAGAGAGGTCGGCCGAGGAAATATACAGTTGAAGGTGGTGGTATTGGTGGTGGTGGTGGTAGTGGTGGTGGTGGTGGTGGTGATGTTGCATTGGCTTTGACTCCACTCTCTTCGGTTCGACCGACGCCGCAGCAGACGTATATGCACACTGCCCCTCATTCTTCAGAACCACCTTCGAAGAGGAATCGAGGGAGGCCAATGGGTAGTGGTGGAAGGAAACAGCAATTGGATGCCCTAGGTAAAGATTAAAATGGTTCCCTTTTGTTTTTGGTTCAATTTGATTTGTTTGTTTATGCATTTGGGTGTTTGTATTGATTGATTTGAATTATGGGTTTCGATTTGAATTGGTGGTATAGGGTCTTCTGGAATTGGATTTACTCCACATATTATTGCAGTTGAAGCTGGTGAGGTATGATTCTTTTTTGATTTGCTTAAGTTATTCTTACTGAGTGTGTACATTTAGGTTTGTGAAATGTGTGAGAGGAGAAAGGCATTTGAATGTTTTCGCAGTACCCTGCAGCCCCATATCTACTTTTAAGTAGACCGGATCCAGGAAACGGTGTTCCCTTTTCTAATTGGTTTTCAATTTTATCTTTGATGTTTTGGCTTGTTTATTAATACTGTTGGTGTTCTCCTTCAATTGATTATATGTGCAAGTTTAATTTTGTGCTCTATCTAGTCTAGATTACAACCGTTGGTGATCTCTAAAAGGCAGTACCATTATTTGCTTGCTATTGTTGCTTTATGGAGCGAGAGAGAATACAACTGCTTATTTCCTGAACACAGTTATGGATATTTAATATCTAGATTGCTTTTATTGTTGCTTAGGTGTTGGTTCCATTTGGGGACTTCAATTAATGCTTGCGTTAATTTTCAAGTTTAGGATTTATAGCTTAGACTGTGAGTTTGAATGTTCTCATTCTGCTTTTAGTTTTGGCTAAGGTTATGAGGATGTTTCTTGGTTTCTTTTCATATATGGATTTGTATTGAAGCATGTATTTGTTGATAAGTAGTATGTCACGACTCACAAGTTTAGGCCGCTGAGATGTTTTTAGTCTCGAGGCCTTCTGCCATTGATATACTGTTGCTCAAGGGACTGTTATCTACACCATGTTTTTTTTTTTTTTTGACGCTTACTTGAGGTATCTTTATGCCATAAATATACTATTGCTCAGGGGGATTGTGTTCTGCACGGTGTTATTATTTTGGGAAGGTTACTTATGGCATCTTTGAGTATTCTGAATGTCTGGTAGTAATAGTTTGTATTAAGAAATGAGTATGTTATATAGGTGCTTTACTACTCTATTGTTTCAACATTGGGAGCTGCCAACTATCTTAAAGCAGTCTCCTTGAGCATGGTTTCAGTGCCTCGATGATTAGTAGATATCTTTGAACTTCTAAACAATGTTAAGCAATCTCCTTGAGCTTGGTTTCGATGCCTCGATGATTAGTAGATAGATATCTTTGAACTTCTAAACAATGTTAAGCACAGAATCTCTTATCTAATAGTAAAAAAGCGGCAGGAATTTGTGGATGAATGCTAATTAGGAAGTTAGACAAATATTTGAAGCAACTAACACCGCTAAGCAAAATCCAATTTGTTATGCCCTAGAGGTTGTGTGGCTTGAAAGCTGCATTGATTTACACACAAAACATAAACACATACGATGGATAAAACAACTGACTAAGATGGTTAACCATCTTTGTGTTCTGATAATTAGCAGTTCCCTTTATGAAAGTATGACCAATTTATGTGGCTTCGGAAGTTCTGTATTGTTATGACCACGTAACTTCTTCATCTGCATGTATGTGTATGATTCACAGAAGCTATTTTCTCGTTCTCAATTGCACTTATATGTTGTAAGCTAGGTCTATGAGGCACATATAAGATTCCTGCTTTGGTAGCCCTTTTCTGCATAATGACTTAAAGAGAATTTATCTTAGCTCTTTGGCACACCTTTCCCCATATATCCAATTCAGATTTTCTTGAGTTGTAGTTTTGTCAACATTGAACTCGATCGAATGATGATAATTTAGTTTGAAAATGTACAGTAGAAGAATAATAGTTCTCGCTCATGCTTACCAGTTTGAATTTCAACATAGTCCTTTGTTTTACCCGTACGTTGTAGGTTTTATATCGCACATATGGTGTAGGTCTTATATTGCTCACTTGTCATTCTATTTTTCTCTTTTTACCTGAATGAGTAAAGTTCGTTACGGTTTATAAGTTTGAAATTTGAATGTTTTTGTGTTTGTAGGATGTTGTTTCAAAAATCATGGCTTTCTTACAACAAGGACCACATGCAATTTGTATTCTCTCTGCAAATGGTGCCATATGCAATGTCACCCTCCGCCAGCCAGCAACTTTTGGGGGTACTGTCACATACGAGGTCCGCGTCTTATGTATTTTGAGTTTTTATTTCTAAGCTTTTAGTAATTGAAATGTGGAAGGAACACCTCAATGACGGGTTGTCTTGTGCAGGGTCGTTTTGAGATCATTTCACTATCAGGTTCCTTTTTGCTGACTCATAGTGGCGGAAGACCCAGCAGGACTGGTGGTATAAGTGTGTCATTGGCAAGTTCAGACGGTCGACTTTTGGGAGGTGGGGTGGCTATGCTTTTGGCAGCCACACCGGTGCAGGTTTCATGTTTCTTCCAACCAACACCTCAAGTTTTTTTTTTTTAGTATCCCTACTTCTCGTGGTACTAACTGTTAAGCCTTTCCCATTGGTCTGCAATACCAGGTTGTCGTGGGCAAGTTCATTATGAATGAGAAACAGATACCGGAATACCCTAAACAAGAGCCTTCATTAGCGCCACCGCATATGATGGGCTTTGGGGCACCTGTTACAGCTGGCAGCTCTCCTTCTCAGGATGCCTCAAGTGAATCATCTGATGAAGGCGGTAGCCCTCCTAACCGAGTTCCTGCAGCCTTCAATGGAACAGGCCAATCAGTCCAAAACATGTCAGGGTACCCATCTATGGGTGGTTGGGGTACATCGCACACTATGTATCCCTAGCAGACGCTGAAGAAGTACTACTACACAATTTATAATCTGATTTCCAATTCTACACGTTTAACATAGCTAATATTCTCTGCATAGGTCAGGTAGATACTGTTCTTGTGGTGTTATTAGCGGGCGATATTTGATCAACCCTTTAGTGGAACGATACATCTTTTTTCTTTATAGTAGACAGAATACGGTGTTCCACCAGCAGGAGAGGGTGTTGCTAGGGGTAAAATTTGAGTGCTACTTCGGACCAACTGGAAAAGATCCTTGTATTGTTGAAAGCTGAAGACACGGACGGGGGGCTTCACATTACTTGTGCTTGTGTCCATGTTACTCTTCTTTTCTTTCTGTTTTCCACTTTTTTCTTTTTTCCAGCTGAAGCTACTTGTTCGCTGACTTCGTTATACATTTACATTCGCCATAGGAAATTCGGTAGATCTTTGATGTGAGATATTAGCTTAACGGTGACAGCAAAATTTGAAAAAAAATGACCAGTTGTTTTCTTCTTGGTTCTTTCTTTGTTTAAGTCAACAGTTTTCTGTTCTGCAATAGACTATTTCTTACTCAGAGACCTGTAAATCGGCGCTGCAATTAAATTGTGATTTGGCTGAATGTTTTTAATCAGCTTCAAGTCAGTAGAGAGTTCTCTTGCTTGGTGTTCACAGTTAGAGGTCCGAGTGTGTTGCATGATATGCCTATTTGAGGTCAAGCAAGCCAACAACCGGATGTCTGACTGACCGGTATTGGCATTTGACCATTGAAGGTGACCTGACTGGTTTCTTAGAATCAGTCTTGAATTGTCATTTCCATTCGGGAAACAAACTTCAGAAGAAAGCCACAACCAGCATAATACAAAAAATCTAGAACCTTCTCATCTCTACTGTATCTTTCTTGATAGAGTTACAAACTTACAATATATGAGGACTTCCTTAGCCCAAAAGTTACAGACTGAGTACTTATCAGTACAAACTTGACAAAGAAAAGAAAAACGACAGCGCCCACACGAACTGACAAACAATAACAATGAGCATGAAGGGAAGTACAAATTCTGTCCGAGGATATAACTTCTATACAAATAATAGTTTTAAGCAAAAGTTGGAGAAGGAGAAGGAGACAATTCTATTACCTGACCTAGTAAGAACTAGAAGGGACATCTGGTGTATGAAATACAGTATCTTCCCGAAGAATTTAATGACAATGAACCCTTATGCTAATTAACTAGATAACTTGCTGGTATCATAAATGAATACCATAACAATATACACTCACATGCACCAGATCGATCCCGTTAATGTTGCTAAGACAAGGGTGGTATAATGATGTTGCAATTGCATATCATCAATTCTTCAAAGGATTCTATCCTGAAAATCTGTAATGAAAGTCGAAGCAAATGAACTGAGCTTCTGACCTGCCTCTCCTGCAATGTTCTTGAGTGAAGATATATCTTGTGATGCCTAAGAACAGAAAAGAAGAAAGGGCGATTAACATTCCTACCAGCTATTGCAGGTTATTAAAATGTAAACAAGAAAATCTATTATGGAACTGTTGACATGTCGGATTTTGAAGTGTACCTGAAAAGAGATTTTATTGATCAGATCGGATGCTGACAGCTCAAGATCATCATCGTCATCACCAAAGAGATCAGCACTTGATATGGCCGTTGAACCCTACAAAAGACGGGAGGAAAAGAATTAAGCAGAATCAAAAATCCAAATTGGCAAATCTGTTCAGATAATAAGACGTTTCTTTTCAACAGGCAGAGTTGTTTCTGAAGCAAAACAGTTCAAAATGTGTCAACTGAACATACCGAATACTTTTTCAAGGAGGCTTGAGCCTCTGTATTGGCTTTGCTCTGGTTCCCAAAAAATTGGGCTGACGAAATAGACTTCGCATTTGTAAACTTCTTCCTTGCTTCGTCAGTTTCCTGAATCTGATAACCATGAAGTGTATGTGAAGTATGAATTAAGCACAGGAGCAAAAATATCTGCTGTATATAATATTTTATAAGTTATCAACCTAGTTCACATATAAGGTTTTAAGCAGGTGGCAAATCGAGTCCAGGACGTATCTGATAATCCTAAAGAAATGTATGTTGCATGTTGAAGAAATGAAACGAGTCCACAGGGTGTACCAAGTCAAAGATCATAAATAGGAATGTTACGTATAGTTGGTCCAGGAGGTGGTAGTTTGGAAAATATGGACACTTCCTGTTCAGATTTTACAGTCTGAAAGTTGAAACAGAATTTGTTCGACTTACCTGCACTTTAGATGCAGTGGAGGTAGTAGCTTTCTTCTGAAAACCATTATCCATCCCAAAATCTTCAAAGAAGCCCGATGCCTTAGGTGCCGTGACATGACCATTAACGCGGGTGTTTCCAGAGTTGTTTGTCTCAGTTTTTTGCCCAGGCTCTACATACTCAAAGCGAGAAGGAAAGGATGAAAAAGCTGTTGCAGATGCATTGCCATTAGCTGGCTTTGCAACAACAGGTGGAGCTGGTTCTTCTGCCTTCTGATCGTACAGACTTTCACTTGGCTGTAAAAACATGTATAACCTTGTTCAGAATTTCGAAAAACAAAATAAGAAAGTTCTAAACACAATCACAGTAGAGTTCCACAACTATTTACCTTTGTTGTGAGCTTTCGAACACCAAGCCCTCCTGTCTTGGGTGCAGTCCTCCTTGCACCAATGGGCTTTCTAACAGAACTAGTAGCTACTGGATGAGAAGGAACTTTGGGTTGAGCAGGAATTTCAGGAACTGGATGAGTTTCAACCACCTTTACTTTTGGAGCTTCAACAACCTTGAGCTCAGGAAACGGCTCAAACCCATTAATTGGATTTGCCGACTGAGAAGCAACAGGTGATGATGGAAAACATACATCTTCAGCAGTGCTTTTAGTAACTTCTTTGGAAAGCAGTTGCTTGTATAACTCTGCAGCTCTTGATTTATACTTAGTTTCAGACTTTTCTCCATCAGTCCATCCATGTTGCTTAAAAAATGTTAGTGCACGACCATTCCCACCAAAGCTCATCATCTTCAACTGCTCTGGCGTCCATGAATCTAGATTTGTTGACCTGAGTAAAGTTTACAAAAAATAAAAAAGCACTTAGCCCGAAGCAAATACAATCTACTCGTCTGGTAGACCCACAAACTTAGAAGCAAACTTTTATTCAATCGACTCATTCTATTCCTCCAAATTCGACAACAATAAAAAGAACTCCAGTTGTGTAGCCTACTAATGTGAGAATGCGAGCATAGGAATAAGGATACATTGGCTTAAAAATGAAGTGTTTGTGCTTCTTAGCCAACAAACCCCTGACCCACAAGACAAATTTATAAGATCAGGACACGTTGGCTTAAAAATGAAGTGTTCGTGCTTCTTAGCCCACGGAATGCTTAATTTCAAAGAAAATCCCTAGCTTCTAGCTATCAATTACGTTTCAAATATCCAAATCTAACACGATCAGTCTTCTACTATTCAATTTATATCTTCCACATCACCCAATCACATTCGCACTACAGCACAACACATGATCTCTCTAGAAGACTAGCTTAATTCACTACTAGGTAGGAATGGGGATCCAACCCTCCCACTATGGGAGTCAATTCCCCCACCTTTAGGAGCCACACACACACACACACACACCGCTAGCCTGAGAATCACTGCCTGAAATTGCCTATTTTCGTTCTATCGTCTAGGTTTTCAAATCCAAATCTAACTCAATTAGTCTTCTATTAGCTGATTTAACACCTTGTACACTAACCAAATCAAATGATCCATCCCTTCACCTCTCTCCCACAATATGGGAGAACCAAAAAATAAAAAAATCTCAATTAGAAGAAGAATTTTACCTGACAAAGCTGATATGAACACCAAGACTACGATGAACAGCAGAACAATCAATACATAAGAAAACTCCATAAGTAACTGATGCCCATGTTGGATTCCTAGCATTACAATCGAAACACATCTACAAAACAAACAACAACCCTTTATTCAAAATCAATCAATTTTACTAAATTCATCACCCCCTTTACTCAGATCTATCCAGAATACATCAAAAACATCAGATCTCAAAAAAAGAAGTACCTTGTTTTCAGACTTTGATTTCAGTTTCCTGAAAACAACATTCTTGTCACTGTAATTCTCTGAACCCATTATTGAAGATGATGATTATTACGAAGATGAAGATCTCTTTCTCAGCTCTGCCAAAAAAAATGCTTTTCTGGAGAGAGAGAAAGAGAGTTATTAATTTTATTGAAGATTTGATTTCAGAGAGAAAAAGGAAAGTAGAAATGAAGTTAAAAGGAAGATTTTTTAGGTGACAGTACATATATATGAACGTCGCCTAATCGTCAGTTTTCCCGTCGTTTTCTTTTGTTGTTTGGAACTTTTTATGACGAGTTTGTCCTTAGAGATTAAGGGAGAAAAGACTGAAATGGGGTTAGTCGGTGGTGGTGGTGGTGGTGGTGGTGGAGGACAAACTGGTGGGTGGAGTGAGCGAGAGTGGACTGACTCACCTAGCCACTACAAGTCTACAGCTGTCTCCGAAACGTGGTTTAGTTGTGTGCACTATGGAACCAGTTTAGTTGGGTCCCGGTTCTATATTTATGACGTGCAAATTTGTTTTGATTCGGGATTTATTGCATTTTTATTAGGTGCATGTTCATGGGAGGAGGCAGCTCAGGGAAATTACGAGGGCTGAGTCGGCTGACTTGGTATTTAAAAGCTTACCATAACTAATATATGTTAATAAGGGGTGTCTAAACCTCGTTAAATTACTTAAATAATTTTGATTAATTAATTATTTTTTTAATTATATAAAACTATTTTAATTATTGGTATCTTCACCAATTTAAAAAAAAAAGTTATGAATCGTACAAAGTTTTGGTTGGTAACTTAGCAACAAGCTGGGTACTAACATCTTTTTGAATACACTTATCATATGGAAAAGAAAACTGCCATGACAATTACAAACATCATGATTAGCTAGACAGTTCTTAAGTCTATACAAGAAAACAACAGTATCCTCTCCAAGCTTGCTTAATGTAGTGAAAGCCAAAACACCTAAACCATATCCATGAGTGGTGCATATATCCAAATATTTATTGTGTTTACGCAAAATGACTTTGGATATAGCCTGTCCTAGCACAAAAGTACCACCAGCGCCGGTTGTGAAGGGTGAAACACCAGTGACATCTAGAAACACATCCTTGCCATCACCTCATCTATAAACAAGAGCAGGTTTCAAAGCACCATCATCTGAATGAAAGCCCAAGGACACTTCTTTTCTAGCATGAACAACAACCCAAGGACCGCGGTGTGCTAATTATTGTTTTTTTTTAACCCTGTTTTAGGGCATACGTAAAACTTTCAGGGCATACTGAATAAAGACAAAATAGAGATGTAAATATCAAAATCAATAACCCCTTAACCAAATATTTTTAGTAATGGCAAATCTGCCCTTTTAGGATTAGTGTTAACTAATGATTAGTTATAATAATCCTAATTAGTGATTAATGATTAGTGACTAGTGATTAGTGATTAAGATAATTTAGTTATATATGTTTGAGTAAATGAAAAATTTTGAGGAAAAAAAAAAGGTTAGGTTTTATTTTTTGAGGGAGAAGGGGAAAGTGAGAAAAAAGCTTGTATATTGATTCAATGGATGGGGAGGGTCAATCTTCACCAAAAAAATCTAGGAAAATACACATCAATTACAACAATGATCCGGAATTGGCATATTTCTTAGATTATGAGAATGATTTTACACAAACTCAAACTCAAACTCAAGCACAAACTAAAGGTGATGATTTTTATGAGCCAAATCCAGATGATGAATACATATATGAGGAACCCAATGCTTCTAATACACAGATACACTTCTATCTTAAACAATCTCGCTTTTTTAGCTTAAAATCATCAAAAGTTCGTGTTTTTCACTAAGGTTCGGCGAGTCTGGATGAACAGTTCGGCTAGCTGAAAGTGTTGTGATTAGGAGCCGAACCTACTTTGAAGACCATAGTTCGGCTAGTTTAAAATTGTTATAAGTAGCCAAACCATACACTGGAACTTCTGGAAGAAAATTTGTTAAAGGTTCGGCTCATATTGTGAAATTCGTAAGAGCCGAACCTTTTGGCAATACATGGTTCGGCTTTTAACTTAGTAGAATACAAGCCGAACCAACACCTAGTCTATGTACGCTGCAAACTACCAGAACAGGGTTCGGCACATATGCAATACTATCGAACTAGCCGAACCCACAATATTACTCCTAAGTGGGTTTAGGTTCGGCGTATAATAAGTAAATTATTTCACGTCGAACTATTCTTATACACTTTCAGGCTGCAATTTTGAAGAACAGTTCGGCACGAAAAATAACAAAATTATGCGCCGAACCCTGTTCTGTAACCGTCTAAAACCCTAAGAAATTTGGAATTTACTCTATTGAATCGTTTAAATATCACAAATAAGAGATTGGGTTTGTAGAACTTACTTTCTTATCCTCATTTGAGGAGTTGGTGCTTCGATTGGTTGATTTGGTGGTTCAATATCAGAATCAGTTGATTCTTCTTCTTCAATGGGTTCTTCTTGTTTAATTGAGGGATTTGAAGACGATTTTGAACGCCTCCCAGTTGCCTTTTCCTTTGTTCGAACCATTATATAGTCTAGTTTAATTGTCGATCAAATTTTGGCGAATCGACGATTAATCACGGAAATGAAAAAAAAATCTCGTGAGGGTGATGAAGGTTCGGCTAGAGGAGAAGATGAACAGAAGATATAGAAACTGATTTTTTGATTTTCTTAAAACTGATTTTAGGTTTTTATATTATGGGTAAGGGCAGATTAGTAATTAAAACGGTTAGAGGGTATATAGGTAATTGAACTACCAAAGAGTTACCCCTTATAAGGGCACCCTAGATGGTATTATTGATTTGTATGCCCTGAAAGTTTTACGTATGCCCTAAAACAGGGTTGTTGTTTTTTTGAGTTGGGCTAACATATGCAACATAGGCTTTGTTACTATGTTGCATATGTTAGCCCAGCTCCAACAATTTTAAAAATTTCAAAAAAGTAAAAAAAAAAGAAAAGATTAAAATGCCAAAAATCAAAGAAACTGGTAGTAGAAAACGGGCTTTGGAGCCAGCTGGATCGAGTGGGCAATCATGCCATAAATTGGCTCTGCCCCTCGATCTGCATATTACCAGCGTCGGAAGTAAGATTGAACTACCTTGGCTAAAATAATATGATGAGCTAATCTTTTTTATTTTATTTTCTTTTGAAGAAAAGAAGATCTTACAATGCTATTGGTAATTTTTCAAATCCAAGGTAAAAAGCATAAAACTGGCTAGACTATAGGGTAGCTAGGTGTCTACTAGGCAGTAGTACAAAAGAAGATAATGAGGTTGCCTATGTAGCCTCAATATCCACCAATAATAAATCATCCAAAACCCATCCCCTCATTTTATCTAGCCACACATATTCACTGACTAACTACCTCCCTTTTCTGTTCTATCTCTATCTCTATCAACCCAAGAGAAAGTGTTCGTAAGAACATAGAGTTTTTGAGAAAATCAACAGTAGTAATACATCAACAATGGCAATGAGAGTTTGGGCTTCTTCAATTGCCAATGCACTTAAATTCTCTTCATCTTCTACCTTGAAGCAGACCTCACTCTACCCATCTGCTTTTGCTGCCTCCAAATGCTTCTCCACCGGTAAGTCCATAGAAGTTCTCTCCCTTTCTCTCTTAATATGGATATGGATGATGCTTATTAGTTATTGTTTTCATTGTTGCTTCGCTGATGCAGTTTTGGATGGATTGAAATATGCACCATCACATGAATGGGTGAAACATGAAGGAGATGTAGCTACCATTGGTATTACAGACCATGCTCAGGTACTCAAGTACCATATATTTTTGTTGCCAATCTCGATTGCTTAGTGTCATTGTTCTGTTAATTAATCAAAAAAACCATAAAACATCGATTCGATATTCTAGTCCAATGTTTTAGTGATAATATAAGATGACATCTAAAAATGGATTTAATGTCCTAGACTAAGACCAACTTCCAAACCCCATTAACATTTTTGTTTAAACCGGTAAACTGAATATATATATGGCTTGGAATTGTAATTAGGATCATTTGGGAGAGGTGGTGTTTGTGGAGCTACCAGAAGCTGGTGGTGCAGTGACAAAAGCAAGTGGATTTGGAGCAGTAGAGAGTGTCAAGGCAACAAGTGACATCAACTCACCCATCTCTGGAGAAATTGTTGAGGTCAATACCAAGCTCACCGACACCCCTGGCTTGGTAAGTACCACTTATTGTATCTCTTCTAGTTTTTGGGATTACACCATATATAACTGTTGTTGTGTTTTCAATTTTTGATTAGATTAACTCAAGTCCTTATGAAGATGGATGGATGATCAAAGTGAAACCATCAAGTCCAGCTGAACTTGAATCTTTAATGGATTCAAAGGGTTACACCAAGTTCTGTGAGGAAGAAGATGCCAGCCATTAAGTTCATGGATATGTTGTTTCTTCTCCATTTTCTTTCGAAATTCGATTTGGGTTAGCTAACTGATGTTTCTCTATGTGTTGTTATCAATAATAATGTCAATAGTACTGAAAGATTATCTTCTTAATTTGGTTAATTAGTTTTTCTACCACACACATGCCTTTCCATAGTTCTGCCATGTCAGACCCATAATATAGTTAATTCACAGACACTAAATAACAAGTTGAATCATGTTTCATAGTAATAGTTCTACAAATAGCAAGTTTCAGAGAATTAGTTTTGCTCCATTTTACTAGGAGAACCAAGAAGGAAGTAATTAAAGAGATTATTATTATTCTGAACTCAATGCATTAATGCAACTAGTTGCTAAATCGGATTTGACGTGATCATCCTGAGAAGACATAGATTGAAGTTTTCTCATCATCATATCTCTGTCTCGTCTTATGGAGTCATTTCTTCGCTTGAAAAGTTCTTGTTCCTGGATCATTATCTTCAACCGGGCATTTCTCTTCCTCGCAAGAACCTCTTGGGATTCCTCTTCATCATCATCGTCACTTTCTTGTTTCGGTGCTTCCACTATGTAGACCTACAAAGAAATTTAGCAAGATATCATAAACACAACACAACTCCATTATGAAAACCAGATAATAATAATAATTACCTTGATTATGGTTGGCTCAAGCTCAACTACATGGAAGACTACAACATCTTCCTTCTTTAACTTCTGGTCTATTGCAAAACCCCTCCAGCCACCACTAAGACCATTTCTGGAACCAATGAAATTAGCAGTGAATTTTCCCCCGTCTTTGTTCGACACCAGAGTAAAATCAGTATTTACATCTTTTGGCAGCTTCGCAGAGCGACAAAATTCCACTGGAACGTTCTGTTGGCGAAAAAAATATGTATGTATCAAACATCTTAATATGAATAGTAAAATGTTAGTGACAGACAAAAAGAGAATAGTATTAATTACCAGCCAAAATCCATTAGAAACATGTGATTTTTGCATAAGTATAACAGTCGTTGTCATCTAGCTTTGATCGGATTTGGCGGGCTTTTACTTCCTCAAAAGTGGGAGGCTTCGCAGGTTCAAGTTCATTTATTGGTCTTTTCTTACTGCGTAAAGAAACAAAACAGAATTTTGTAACAATTTATCAAAGACGGACATTGTGAGTAAAAAAATGTTGGTAGACGGCAATCATGACTTTACCCGGCATTCTTCGTCTTCTTAGGTCTAGCAGCCGCAACCTGTTCCTCACCAAGCTGAACGACTGAGGGATAAAACTTTAGACGCCTTCGTTCATATACTATAATTTTTTTCTCTTCGTTGCAAGCTGCATATCACCATACAAGTTTCATTATCCAAGAAAATAAAATTCCAAGGGTACTTGGAATCATAATGAGCTCAAAAACTCGTTGACAAAATACTACCTGTGCGGCTATGCATAACTTCACCAACAGTTTGGTCGTGGTCATTCAAAGTTGATGGGATTTCATGAGCTGTTTCTTCCACTAACATAATGACCAAGCTTATGGCAATTATAACATTAAACTTGAGATTTGTCATACCTTGGCCTATTATTGTTGCGCCATGAATTGTTTCCTCTGCCACGACCTCTTGTGAAGCTTGACCTCTGGCCCCTCTGATCATCGTTGTTCTGCTTGCCTCTTCCTCTTCCGCCATAGTAGCCGCACCCTCTTCCTCTAGCATTACTACTAGAGCTCTCTCCTTTGTCTTTCAAAGTGAGCTTTGCTTGTAGAACTTGTTCTACCGCTCTCTCTTTGCTTCTCTTTCTCATTCTTTCTTCATGGGCTTGTAGCGATCCCATGAGCTCATCCACGGTCATGGATTCAACATCTTTGGACTCCTCAATTGCGACGACTATATAATCAAATTTTGGAACGAGTGACCGCAATATTTTTTCGATCACACGATTATCACCCATGATCTCACCATTTCTTCTTAGTTTATTAACAACAACTAAAACTCTTGAAAATTAATCCGAGATTAATTCGAACTCTTTCATGGAGAGAGATTCGAACTCACCTCTTAGAGTTTGTAATCGCACCTTCTTCACTTTATCAACTCCCTTGAAGGAATTTTGCAAAATCTCCCACGCTTGCTTTGCATTAGCGGCTCTTGATATCTTCTCGAACGACGACTCATCCATGTCTTGATAAATAAGGAAAAGAGCTCTTTTATCTCTCTTTCTTGATATACATAGTATATCTTTTTCATTTTGCGGTAGCACCACTTCATCCTCCGGCTCGATATAACTTTTTTCTACTATCACCCATGCATCTTGCGAGCCTAATAACGCCTTCATTTGGATGCTCCAATTTTCATAGTTATCTTTGGTGAGTTTAGGAATTTAAAAGGGAAACATTTCACTAGCCATTAGCTAGGATCTATGGCTCTGATACCACTTTGTTGGAAATGATTTTGGGATTAATGGGTTAAATGGGATTAGGAACTGTTTAGCAATCGCTCTATTGGAGTCACTGATAACTCAAGTGATGGTTGGGAGACTTTCAAAATTCTTTCAAATTTTATTACTTCTTTAAAAACTCCCACTTCTTGACCTTACTACCCATTTTGGGTGTCCACTCGATTACACAAGTAGTCGCTCAACTACTCACTCCACCTATACCACTCTATAGGCATTCACTCAATTACACTTTCAATTGGTACCTCAACTGCCGTATATATAGGGAGTAACAACGGACTCTAACTATTCTAGCCATGTCTAGAATATTCACTAGTCATACATTTTACAACCGACTTTGACCCATCTAGATATTTCTTCTCTACCGTAAAGACTCTAGATATTTCTAGGTACCAAGCTAACCGACTTCAATCCCTTGTTTTACAAGGACTCTAGACCTTTCAACTAGTTACGATCAACTAGTTACGAGACTTCTCCGTATCTCTATCGTGTTTTCTAGTTTCATTTAGATAATCCAAATCAAGTTTACTCTTCCAACACTCCTGCCATTGATGATCATTTTTTTCTTTTCTTTTTTTGGTTTTTCGATCGAACAGATTAAAAGAAAACTCTGTTGGTTTATGGAGAATTATACATACCGAATGTGGGGAAGTGATGATATCGTCGTTTTGGGGTGTGTGTAATGCGGCAATAAATGAGGAAAGTGGGATAATGGAGATTATCTTTCTAGTTATCCCACTAACAAAATTAGTTATAAATTTTCAAAATCCTTCCGTTTAATTTTCAAAAAATCAAGATTAACATTTGTTATAAAAGGAGAAGAGATTTCCTAAATACATGCATAATTTTAGCTCTAAACGGCTATATTACAAATCACAGCTAATTCAAAAAATTAACAAGTACAACTGTACAAGTCGTAGCATACTAGAGACAGTAGAGCGACGAGTCTTTGGTTCATGCGACATGCGACATATTTCTCAATCACTTGGTCAATTTTTTTTTTTTTTTTTTAATATTTTGGGTCACATAGGTAAAATTTTGGTCCCTGAGATATTATGTCATATCTAGTACCATAATGTTTCAATTTCATCTAAATATGCTATGGGACTCATGGAGAATGGTCTCAAATTGAATTGGGTTGAATGTATTCATCAAAGGGTGATGGTAGACAAGAGTCACAAGACAACTAAATCAGAGTGATCGAATCAAAACTGCAACTAGTACTCTTATTAAAGGATAAAGAAAAATTAAAAATAAAATCCATCAACTAGCACCAAAAAGGAGGAGTAGAAAGCATATAGAATCGGAATACAACAACAACTTTATAATTATATCTAAAGACAGGGCACTAAGGATAAAATATTTGGCCGCCTTCCTAATCTATAATCTATAAAGAGTGTGTGGTTGTTCAACCATAAAAAAAACTAGGGTCTTGTGTAAACATTAAAAGAATCCCAAATAAGAAAACATACCATGATCGAAAACAGAAGGATTTATGCTAGGGGTTGTTTATAGGGATGAGGAGGCTTTGACATTTTTTATTGGTTTCAACCTGGGATGCACGGACGCTCCATTTTTTGAGCTGTGTCCGCATCCGACTCGCATCGGACACGGGACGTGCGTGGGACATTGACACGATGCGTGTCCGACACCCTAATTTGCGCGTCCTGCGCGCATCTGGTTTGGACGCACCAATAACTCGGATTTGACGCGTTTTTTTCTTCATTTTCAGTTAAACTTATTCCTTTATTTTTACTATTATTAACTAAATGAAGAAAGACAAACATTTAGATCAATCATTTAGGTCTTTATTAGGGTTTTGTTATTGGAAATGACATCACATGTACCCTTAGTTGGGCATGTGTTAATCTAAGAATGCATTTTGATTGTGCCATGTGTTCAACAGTGATTGATTGTTTAAACTTCGGCGTGTATAAACAAACGATATCTTCTTTTCTTTTGAAACTTATACACATGTAGCATCATTTTCTAAATTTTAGGATCGAAACACCTGACTTTGTTGTATAAATACATAATTGTATATATAAATATAATATATATACGTGTTCGCGTCCTAGTTTTTTGAGAATTTTATAATGTCCGTGTCTACGCGTCCGCGTCTGTGCGACCCAGGTTTCAACTTTCGAGATTCTTATTCCTGTTTCGGATAAGATGTTTAGGATCAAAATGCTCTTTAACACAAGTGGGTGCATGTTACATTTCATGGATTGTCCAGATAATTGGTGCTTATTTCCGTAACTCAAATAGCCAACAAACTTTATTCAATATGTACCATCATTCGTTGGCAAAATTATAAAAGAATCCTATTAGTGGGGCTTTAAATGGCCAGGTTTTTTGGGGTGTATAGGGTCATGAAACAGTAATCCATAGAATCCCTTATCCTGATGTTTTTTGCAATTTAATTAGTGCTAATTAATATGATTAAGCTAACTAATCAATATTAATTAATGGATTAGACTAATCAAATGATTAATCTTTTGCAAATCAAAACTTGATTTTCTTGGATTTTGAAGAAAGAAAAAAGGTGATCTGGATGAATTTTTTTTGAAAAACTTTGAAGAAAAATGATGAAACCCTTCGTCACAATACTCGGGAAAACCTTATAATCAACTCCCAATAGCAATTTTATCGATTCAAATCCGTTAGAAATCAAAGAAAAATCTGAGTTTTTACCTGTTACGACTGGATAAAGTATCGAACCAGCCGTAAAAAGTCGAAAATGGTTGGAAAATGAGGAACTCCCAGCCATGAATACGAATAACGGATCGGAAGTGAAGAACTTCTAGCCGTTATATTGCCCAGAATCACCTGAGTCTGTATTACGGCTTGGTTAACATGTTTAGAAGGCAATTTTCCCGTCCGTAAATGAATATGTAAGTTGAGAAATTTTGAGTTTCAACATGAATACATACTACGATTGAAAAGTAGTAATACTTTCATTAATTAGACCACAATAATACCCATTACATACTTAATAGATCCACATTACAAAGTTGGTTTTAATAACATCCCTTTCGATGTATCAAGAAGTCTTTGATGATGGTGAATTGAGCTTCGAAGTTGAAATTATAACATTTCCATTTTCTTCATTCCTTCTTAGCTTAAGCTACGACTTCTTCATCAATCTCACCTCTAAGTCGAAGTTTTTTGTACATACGAAGTAAAACCATATATTCTTCCACTTTTTTTTGCGTAGGTCTGGAAATCGAAGATACAATTCAACTCCTTCGCGGTTATTAGTGTTACCTGTTTCACTACAAAAAAATTCAAAAATCTTACTCCAATACGATTGACTGGCTAAACCACCTTTCTGTCGCTCTGCTCCCCTCTTTGGATAGCACATAGTACAATTGTTTTGCAAAGAGATAAGTCTCCATCCAAAGTAAAGTTGGGTTTATCCTTTGAGTACAGTGCATTGAGTTTCTAGGGGTTTTGGTGGAGATTATTGATGTAGAAGGTGTGATTTTGATTTGGAATGGGTGTTTATATGGAGGTGGAGTTATTTCAAGTTTAAATAAGTGGTTGAACAGCTAGAACCTTCTATAGATCAGTCTTCAAACGGATCTATTTTTAAAAATTCAAAAAACTAGCCGATATGATGTGGTACAAAAGGAAATTATAGGTGTTTACGGCTAGGAAATTGATAGGTCGACCAAGCCGTAATTAAGTATAAACCAGCAGGTTTTGTGGTGTGTCAGATTTAGGGCTATAAATTCAGGTCGTAAACCAGAGTTGTTACTTTATGTCATAATTACGGTTTGGAGTCCTAACCGTGAAATAGATACACGACCTGGATATATAGCCGTAACCAGGAGTCAATTTCTTTATGGGTTATCATAGTAATATGCGGCCAGGTCATTCCCAACCGTAAAAAAATTACAAATGATTTTCTAATCGTTCTACGGTTACGGCCAGGAATCGAAAGGTCGACCAAGCCGTAACAGACAAAACCTATCAGGTTTATAGCTACGAATTCACGTCGTAAACCAGAGTTGTTACTTTATGTCAGAATTACGGTTTGGAGTCCTAAGAGTGACACAGATAAACGCCCTGGATATCTAGCCGTAACCGGGAGTCAATTTTTGTTTGGGTTATCAGAGTAATATACGGCCAGGTGTTTTCCAACCGTGAAACTATTATGGATGGTTTTCCTTACCGCTTGTTGCGTAACGGCAGGGATTTCTAACCAAAAACCTGTGCAAATTTTTTTTTTTGACAACAATTATAGGCATTTACGGCTAGGTTATGTGAAGCATCAACCTAGCCGACGAAAGTGCTCAAAAATTTCAATAATGTTGATTTTTTCATCATTCTTCTTAGATAATTAGACAAATGGAAGACTAACAGTCATTCATACATGAAAAGTTATAAAAATTCATCTGTCCAAATCCATAACCAAACAACGAACATACTAAATAGCAAAGTCTTAGATACAAAAAAATCCATGAATTAAAATACTAAAAAACTACTACATCGCCATTAGTCATTCACTAGATTCCTCGTCCGAATCCGTGCGCAAAAACTCATCCTCCTCGTCCTCTTTCTTCTCTTCCACAAACTCTTCTACAACTCTAGGTTTTTTTAACTTTTCCACTGTCATCTTGGATTTGAGTTTTTTTACCTCCATCACGTCCACCTCGACCACTTGGACCAGCACGACCACTTTTATCACTTGAACCTCGACAATATCCACCTTATTCACCCTTTTTACCTCCACCTCGACCGTCTCTACCACCTTTTCCTTGCTTTGATTGAACATGCTCACCGGAGGGAGTATCCGAGTCCTCGATAGAAGAAGAAGATCTAGCCCTTTTACTTCTCCTTGGTCGGTCTTCGTCATAGCCATATGAACCTCCTTTGTCAGGATTTATTATGACTTTAACTCGATTCCGAAGTAATCTTTGTTCAGGGACCGTTAACTGATAACCACCAGTAATGTTACGGGCCAGGTCCTCGGCCACCCAATTAACACGTTCAATCTATTTTTTATTATCAAACACACGAACTGTAATTGTTCGTAGATAATTAAAAAAAAAACATATAAAAATTTTCCTTGATGTCTTCCAATCTCTTTCATTATTCCTTGATGTCTTTGATGTCGAACTCTCTCCCTTTTTGAAGTATTTCCTCACTTTCGGATCCAAATTTTCCACATAAGGATGAGACCATTCTTGATACCATTCCATGTAACGCGCATCCGCTTCGTAAGTGCCATGAGAAGCTTCAGCCCCTCTTCTACTCATTTGGATGCTCTCTATTTAACGACCAAAACTTTCCTTGTTGGTTCTTTAGTTTAGGAACCGCTTTATCGGGAAACTACAAACAATTACAAAATTGGTTGTTACAATTAACAATCCATAATAAAATGAAAAATAACATATATGAAATTTGATTTATTACCTTTACGGCACAAACCCTAGCAGCCCATGAAGATGGGTAACCAAACAAGACGGATCGATCTCTTGGTACACCCCAAGGTATCCCATTCTTTTTGGAAGGTAAAAGCACCATAGCATCAATGATTTGTGTTGCAGTATCTTTTGGTGCATACTTCTTCTTCTCCTTCTTGTCCTCCTCCACTACGGATTTACCTTTATCAATAGCAGCACCACTTGTTTCGGCCAAGTTTTTTTTTTTTTATTCTTCTTCTTCATTTGGTTCTTCTTCATTTCTTCAAGCAGTGACAACTCCACCTTCACTTTCTCAAGCAGTTTCAACTCCACCTTCACTTCCTCCAGAAGTTGCAACTCCACCTTTACTTCCTCCAGCAGTTTCAACTCCACCTTCACTCCCTCCACCAGTGACAACTCCACCTTCACTTCCTCCAGAAGTTCCAGCTCGCTCCACCTTCATTTCCTCCACCTTCCCTTCCTCCACCAGTCACAACTCCACTTGTATTCCTTGTGTTTGCATCTAATGGTTTAGTGTGACGAGGTTGCGGAGTCAGGACATTAGAAGGTGTTACTTCTTGTGTTCTTTTCTTCCTCCTTTCATTTCCTCTGCTCAAAGTTGATTAAAAATAAAATTATAAATGGAAACTAAACACATTCCAAGCCGTTTAGAAGCAAACGACCTGGAACAAATTACAATATCATCCGTAACAAATAAAAACGACAAGGAAAATTTGACATTCCCAGCCGTTCCAAATTTACGGAAGGGACGATGAGCAATCGACCTATCCGTAACAAACGAAACGGCTAGGAAATGTTGATTATCTTGGTTACGGATAGGAACAACCCAACCGTAAATAGTATCCTGAAATTTATTTTCAAACACAGTAGAATATATGGCTAGGTTATTCCTATCCGTAAAAGGTATGTTTCGTTAAGGATTTCTTAGTTCTTAGCCGTAAGCAGTTTCAGAAACCGTTTTTCTTTTCAGACCTAAAATTTTCGAAACCAGCTAAATAATCAATCAAACGCTTAAATAAAGAGTGGGTTTTTTTATTCATACCTTATTGCAGTCACATCAGTAGTCTCGGAGGCTGGTTCATCTCCTTCAATCACTTGTTGTTGATCTTCAGTTTCATCTCCACTTGATGAAGTTGATTTCTCTGGTTCAGGAGGAGGTGCGACGACGATTTCCTTGGCTTTTTCTTTGTCTTCACCATGGTTTTATACAATGTATTTCATCGACGATCAATCGAAGAAGCAGAAAAGAAGTCGAGGAGCAGAGGAGAAGAACGGGGGACGACGGTTTTGGTTTTTTGATTTTCAGCTTTTTTTCTTTGTTTTTAATAACATTAGTTAGTTAATAGAAGGGAAAAAGAGGAATAAGTAAAATATATGAAGGGTGTTTTTGAAATTTTACATAGATTAGGTCCCCCATATCCACGTTTTGGTTTTAATTATCATTTTAAACCCCCAAAAACTTAGCCCAATAATAGGATTCTTATAAAAAGTCAGATTTGGGTTTTGTTTGAAATAACCCAAATTTGATAATATGTGGTATTTCCGTAAGGCTTACAAAACTAATAGGAAACCTAATTCGTTCGGTGAAATTGAAGGTGTGTTGCAGTCAAAGAGAGTAGTTAAGGCTGCATTCAAAACGAACCCTAAGTTGATAGGTAAAGGTAAGTCTTACCTAATTGCTTCTGGGTTAAATCAAAACACCATTAAGTTGATTTTTAGATGCTTCCTTAGCCAAGTGATCAACTTTCTTCGTCCCTGAATAGATGACATATTCATTTTTAAATTTTCTCCCACCAATAGATGACCTATATCACTAAACAAGGGGATCTTTCTAAAACTATCCTTTTAATTGATTATTGTTAGTATAAGAAATATGTATAATTTGATAGTTATATTCATATTCGTTATGCATGTGTTATAGAATGTTGATCAATGGTATAAAGTTTACGAATATCCGTGGTATGGTATTTCTAAGTTTTACTAGTTATTATCCATAACGGAATGATTTTAAAAGAAATACTTATAAAATACTCTCATCTCCTCATTGCCTTAAATATTGTGCAAACTTGAACTATATCATCTATTTAGGGACGGAGGGAGTAAAATTTTCTCCTTTGTAATCATGTCAAAAAGATGTCTGCTAATGTCATGTGGAAAACCTTTTGAAATAACAAGGAAAGCAGATTTCTTTAACTGCACAATTGGACACGTTCAGTTGCATTCCAGCTTTTTAATCCCCAGTCGGGTGGCAAGGAGAAAACCATTTCTGACCACCCACAAAAGTAATGTCGTTGAAGAAATGTACTTGTTCGGGATAATCCATAACAACACAACTTTTTGGTCAATGTCCTGTCAAAATTGACCCTTTCGCTCTATATTGGTGGGAAAGCGTGGACCTATGAGAGGACTAACCTGAACTTTATCCTAGGTAATCCTCACCGTCCATAAGCATTTTCTTATAAGTAAATACTAATACTTTGACCCAGGTAATCCTCAGAGTCCATAAGCATTTTCTTATAAGTAAATAATGCGCTTGACCAAGGCTATTAGTTAGGGGTTGGAAAATAAAACTCAACCTCTAAATCCGTCTTTGTTGAAGGTTGTTGCTTAGTTTTTTACCAAAAAAAACGGGTATATGACAAGGCTATTCATCCAAGCTACCATTCTCACTTTTTACAATTGATTCTAGTTTACGGACCATTCTCACTTTTCACGAACAAATTACACATAAAATCAGTCTATTCTTCTTTAAATGATAAAGGATGATGGATTGCGGGTCGTATCGTATCCGATGCCGTGTGGTAAAGGTTGTTTGAAAAACCGCGTGGGACACAGAAACTTTAGGCGATAATTACGTTACAATAAACAAATGCAACGCTAGTTAACTAGAGGGAATCTTCAGAGGTGGGACCTATGCCGAGATTCCAAAAGATCGAAACCGTTTATTTTAAGCTTGACCCCTGCTGCTAGTGTGGGTCCCATTAATCACGCGTTAAGGAATCTACTCTAGACTGAAGGATATGCCACGTGGAGACCCACATGTTTTCCATACTAAAGTGTACTTGTATTATTCTTTGTAACGGATAGGGTTTCAGGATGCGGACTTGGCTGATTGACAAGTCTATCAAGTTAACACTAATAGCGTGTTTCAATAACATTTGAGAAGTTGGTTTTACTACTGTAAGCAAAATATAAGAAGTTAGTTTTGGAATACAATTTCATAATGGCTTTAAAAGGCTGAGAAATCGAGGATACTTTTACAAATTGAGAGATATTTTTTGTTGCAGTTGGCATTGTTTTTCAATACCGACTATAATAATCGGCATTGAATAAATACCGACTGTAACAATAAGTATTCCGTCAGTTTCAAAAAGATAGGCTTGTTTCATGTGGGAAGGAATATCCTTCAATTTATGAAAATATCGTGGGTTCTTTTAAAAGAAAAATAGTTTTGCTTCATAAATAGTTAACTTTTCTGGTTTTAAGAGTTGTTCTGAATTATTTACCCAGACTAACTTCTGTTTTTTTTTGCTTCCAGAAGTTAAAAGACAACTTCTGGAGTGGTATCCAAACAAGCTCATAGATTTTTATGTCGCAAATTGTTATTGCTTCTGATTTCTGGGATTGATTTATGCTTCCGGTATCCACTTAAAAAAATCGTATTATGATTTCTAGAAGCAAAAAAAAAAGTCAAAAGCTAGTTTGAGTATGCAGTTCCAACATGATTTCTGGAAGAAAAAAAAAACAATTCTTCGCTTTTAACTTCTAGGATTAACTTTTGCTTTTGGCATTCAAACACCCCATAAATATCCGATCAATTTTTTTTTTCTTTACAATAATTAAGGTAATTTGATAATCTGGTATCAATTCAAAGTATGAGACATCATATTTCAAGAAAATCTATCGGTTGCATATAAATTAGAAAATGCAAAAGAAAAATTAGCTCAGAATTGTGTTTCTGATAGTGGTATGATTATATGTCGCTTGGATTCATTATACAATGTTTTTACGGAGGCGTTAATCTAACTCTACGAAGAGTATCAGAGATTTGTATATTCATTGTTTCAGTTCCACAGATTATTTGGATCAGTCTGACACACAACTCGACTATTTTTGGAGCTTTTATAATTACTGAAATCAAGTCAACTGCTGATTGATGGTTCTGACACAAATACTACACGACATATTTATTTCATCATTTTTGTCAGGTATAAAATCTTAGAGAATAACGAAATTTAATTTTATTAAATTAACATAACAGTAAAATATTTTTTATCAGGTTGTAATGTTCAGAGAGTATCGAAGTTTTTCTTTTTAATAAAAGATCAGAATGATGAAAATTTTGTAAAGTTTGTCAGAAATTAAGACAACGGAATTTTTTTATATTTAAAAAAAAAAGTTAGTTAAGAAACTTTTTTATCATCGAACGCAAATGTAATTATTATTTTCCAGCGGGTAACTGTTTTCAACTTGAGGATTCGTGGAAACATCGCTACTCAGGGACATTGGAGTTTCATTACCGTGTATTTATAAAGAGAAGAAAGAATTTCATTTCTTCTCAAAGACTAGCTAGGGTTTGGTTTTGTTTGGTTTGGGAGAACTTACCATATCTTCCGTTAGATTCCCATAAAAGCAAGATTTGAACTCTCGAGTCCTAACTAGGGCCGGCAACGGATGAAAATCCGACGGATTTTAGGAAATCCGATTCCGATAGGTTAGTGGTTATCGGAATTCCGAAATCCGATAACATCCGACGGAATTTTAAAATTCGAATCCGATTCCTATAGGTTAACTTATCGGAAATCCAATAAATTCCGATAACTTCCGATAATTCCTAAAAATATGAAAAAATTGGGTAAAAGGGATTAAAAATTACTAATCCGGTTAGAAATTCCGATTATGTATGATAATTTCTAAGAATACAATTTCCGATAGTCAACATCTTTATCCTAGAGGTAGGAAATTACTAATACATTCCTATGTGTTATCGGATGTCGGAACTTAACAATCGGATGGGGTCTAATCCGATTCCGTTACGTTAATGGGGAAAAATCCGATCCGACATCCGATATCCGATATAACGGATAAAATCCTATAGGATCATGAATTCTAGGAAACGGATTTCAGACTATTATTGATAGCCCTGGTCCTAACTTCTTCGTTATAACCAATTTAGCTAAACAAACAATATTTGTATCGAGCATTGAGTACATCCAAAGCTAGTTAAGGGAAGAAACTAAAAGCTAACCCGAAATAAGTCTCTTCAGATGCTAAATTTCTGTTTTAATTTGTATTATCCAATCGAAGAGTCATTATTATCCTCAGCTGCAAGAGTGGCTGATACAGAAAAAGCCACAAAAATTACGATTATATGAACACGTTATGATTTAACTTCTTTTGTCATCCGACGAGAAATGAGATTTCGAACACACATAATATATTAAAACCAACCAATAATAAAATAAAATTAACACTCTGACTGCACAAAATTGATTCCAGGGGCCATAAAAACATGGCAATTTTGGGACATTCTATTAGTGTTTAATTAAAAGCCAGCTTAAATAATTAATCATGATTAAGAAATATGGTAAGTTCCTCCAAACCAAACCCTAAGTCTTTGACAAGAAATGAAACTCCTTTCTTCTCTCTATAAATATACAGTAAAACGGAACTGCAAAATCCAAATTCCGTAATCATCTCCTCATCTGTAAGGTTCTCATTCAAAACCCTAATTCTCTCATAACCCTTTCCGTCTCTTTCGATTTTCTTCCAAATTTCGTTTCAATTTCGTCTTCAATCCAGATTTGAATATCTGGGTTCTGTTAAATTTTCAATTTTGATATCTGGGGCATGAAAAAAAGATGACAAGACGTTATTCAATAGGCTACGCATTAGCATCAAAGAAACAAAAATCTTTCATTCAAGATTCATTGGTGAATCAATCCAGAGAACGAGGTATTGATCTTATCAAAATTGACAGTGATAAATTGTTAATAGATCAAGGTCCATTTGATTGTATTTTACACAAATTGTCTGGTGAGAATTGGGTTAAACAATTAGATGACTATGTTATTAAGAACCCTAATGTTTTGATTATTGATTCTCCGAATGATATCGAAATTGTTCATAATCGTATTTCTATGTTACAAGTTGTTTCTGATTTGAAAATTTGTGAAAAGAAGGAAGAGAATGGTGATGCCAAGGGAGCTACATTTGGTATTCCTAAACAGATGGTGATAAACGACGTCGATTCGTTGATGAACCCGTGTGGGATGGAGGACCATGGGTTGAAGTTTCCTGTGATTGCGAAGCCATTGGTGGCTGATGGTAGTGCGAAATCACATAAGATGGCCTTGGTTTATAATAGGGATGGGTTGGATAAGCTGAAGCCGCCAATTGTTTTGCAAGAGTTTGTGAATCATGGTGGTGTTATTTTTAAAGTGTATGTTGTTGGTGATTATGTGAAATGTGTGAAGAGGAAATCGTTGCCGGACATATCTGAGGAGCAATTAGTGGGGAATTCCGAAGAGGGGACGATGTCGTTTTCACAGATATCGAATATGACAACTCAGAATCGAGCGGATGGAAAGAATTATTATGAGATAATGCATATAGAAGATGTTGTAATGCCGCCGGATAGTTTGATTACGGATATTGCTAGAGGGTTGAGGCAAGCTATGAGGTTACATCTGTTCAATTTTGATGTTATTAGGGATTCGAAGATTGGTGATCATTATCTTGTTATTGATATTAATTACTTCCCTGGGTATGCCAAGATGCCGTGTTATGAACCTGTGTTGACGGATTTCTTTTGTGATCTCATTCAAGGGAAGCAGAATTTTGGTAATGAGGGTGTGAAGAAGGAAGAAGATGGTTGTCCTGTGACGGAGTCTGTTAAGGAAGAGAGGACGCTTGTGAGCAATAATGGTTCAACTGATGCAGGTGAGGAGCACTGATGAAATTGTGGATGACAGGCAATGGATGGGTTCAATCATTGATGGAAGATAACGGAGCATCTGGGAGGTAAAATTCTTCTCGTTCTTTTGGAAATTTCAGATGTGGTGGGGTTAGTTGGTAGGTTTAGTTGAATAAGTAGATTTACACTTCGTTTTTATGCCTCTCAAGTGGCTTTGTTTTTGGCACTTCATGTTGATTTTTGTATATTCTGATGTGGTACCAGAAGTAGGCATTTCTCAAATTTTTACTTTTTAAGTTTTAGGAAGTTCAAAGCTGTATCTTTCGAGGCTAGTGTCATTCCTGCTTTATGACATCCCTCTTAATGTTCATGAACGATGGATGCATGGAATTTGCTATGAAATTTACATTTTTGATAGAATTGGTTGTCGTTGATTGAATCTTTCTTTATTATTACTTTCATGATTGATCCACAATTTGGAAGCCAATTGGCATGACTCAGTACAGAATCATTTTTAGGTAGCCTCTAGTTTCTAGTAATACACGATTAGTAACTGAAAAGCTGTCCTTGTCAATAAACAAGATCAATGTGTTCTCTCCCCTGTTCCCGTCAAGCATTTGTGTATTATTGGTAACAGACTGGATGCATTAAAGTGTCTCCTCATTACCTCATATACACCATTACCTACCACTAGTGCGTAGTGGGATTTTTTTTTTTTTTTTTGCCTATGAGTCTATGTTGCTTTTGACATCAAGGAGCTGGTTTATTGAATTATTGAATCTTGTTACTGAAAAGAGAATTTCTTATTTGAGTTGGCTGCCAGCAGAGGGAGTACTTTTGGTGCTCCGCTTGTGCCGAGCAGAAGCTGTTTCTAAATGAGTTATTAGACTGGTAGTTCAAGATGATTTTGCTATCTGCATTTGGTAGCTTTCGTTTTCATAAGAATTTCTACTATTTGTATTGTTCTACCCATCTTTGACACACCTATCCAAGTGTTTTATGTCAGTGTCGGTATTGTATTAGTAGTCATTATCATTTCATTAAGCCTTTTTGTTTTGTGTTGCATTGTCTACTCTGTTTTTAATCTTTCCAGATAATATTTCAATTTGTCAATTGGTTTTAGTGGGGAAGGGTAGACTCAAAACTTGTAGAGGGGACCTGTCTCTCCCTCTCTGGCATCCATCAATCCCTTGACCGTTAATAGCTTATTCTATCGCCTAAGGTTGTTATGAGATTTTTTTGGTAATAATTGCAAAAGATGCTGATAGCAAGATCCCAGTGATCCCTTTTTCTCTGGAATAGTGCTTTGTTATTGAAGACTACAAATTGCTGCATATTTTTTTTTTATCAATTCAAAATGAATTAGCCTTGGTGCCTGCGGGCGACATTCATGGATCTCTAATGCTTTTACAGGACCCTACCATCTTTTTTTTTTTTTTATCCAACTCTTGCTCATTTTTTTTTTTGGTCTATGATTCTATGTTGCTTTCTACATCAAAGAGTTGGGTCATTGGATTTTTGAGTCTTACTAGTGAAAAGAGAATTGCTCATTTGAAATGGCTGCCTGCAGAGAGAGAGTACTTTTGGTGCTCAGCTTGTGCCCAGCAGAAGCTGTTTCTAAATTCTAAATGAGTTATTAGGCTGGTTTTCAAGATGATATTGCTAAATGAGTTATTGTTTTGCCCTGTCATTGTCATATCTATCCTAGTCTTTTATGTCAGCGGCGGAATTGTTTTAGCAGTCATCTCATCTGATTAGGCCTCTTTGTTTTCTTCTCCATCGTCTTCTCTGTTTTTTAATCTTTCCAGCTAATTTTTGCAAGTGTTTGCCACTTGGTTCTAGCGGTGGAAGGGTAGACTCTAAACTTGCAGAGTGGTCCAGCTCTCCTTCCCTGGTATCCATCAATCCCTTCCCCATTGATAGATTCTAAACAATCAGATATGGTTTGAGATTTACTTTAGGAATGGAATATAAAAAAATCACTGAAAGAGGGTGCTGATTCCTTGAGCAAGTGCCAAATGATCCTTTTTGGTTTAGAATAACACTTTGATATTGCAGACGACAACAGTTTGAAATGGGGGTACCCATATGTGGTGCCTGCGGTCGACATTCACAGATCTTTTATGCTTTCTGTAGGACCCTAGCCACCATCTGTGTTTTCAAACTCTTGCTTGTCATTTCTGAATTTGCGGCTCTTTTCCCTGTTCGGCAGTGATAATTTTTCTTCTTCTTTTTGTTCAGCAGTGCAGACATACATAGGCCTCCATCTCATTCTTTTTTGGTGTCTTTTGTTCTTGCTTACAATCTGTAATATGTCCATTACATACAAAAATGAAGTTGAAGCAATGACTGAACTGTTTACATCAGACCTGGCAATCCACCTCCCAACCTATTTAGTCATTTGGAATAGTTTTTTTTGATGGAAATCTGAGAATGGACAACTAATGCCAACAAAATTGCATTGATATAATTGGATAATATTTTTGTAAAGCAAGAGCCTGACTGCTTAAAATTGCCGATTCCACTCTAATTCCAGTACATAAAATCATTCTCTTGCCTTCCTAGAATTTTCTATTTTCAAGTGTAAAAAGGCTAAGCAATTTGAATTTTGAATTAGTTGCCGAATTTGAATTAGGGTTCAGAGATTTTAGGAGATTCAATTCCCATATAAGAGAAACAAATTGATTTCTTCTCTCAACGGTCGACAAAAAGATTGGTTATATATTGAGAGACTCTGGTTTGGTTTTCTCATCAGTAAAGAATTCACAATGGTGATGAAGAAGTCATCATCCTATGAGGATCTCAGATTACAGAGGATCCAAGAAAATATGAAGAGAATGAAAGATCTGAAACTCGACCATTTAGCCATCAATCTCAAGAAGAGCAGCTCCATTCAAAAACCAAGGGTTATGGTTCAGAAGAAGTTGGAGTTGGTTCCGGCAGTCCAAAGAAGATCTAGCCGTTTGTCAGATAAACCAGCTCCAACTTACAGAGAGGTATAGCATGTCATTTTCTTGCAGTGCTCATGTTCAAGCTTATATATATGTGTCTAATCAAAACACTTATGTGCTTGCAGGTTGATGATGATTTCCAGATCGAAAGGCGCAAATGTCGCAGCGCAGGGATCTGTAGACGTAGAGATCGACTAGGCGATTATCCTGTAGCAAGTGAAACTGAGAGAGCATATGCAACAAGGAAATCAGAAAAGTTAGAATCGGATCTTATCAGAGATGATGGCTTTCCTTGCTTTGCTAAAAGCATGTTGCATTCTCATGTTTGTCGTGGGTTTTGGCTGGTGATATCTCGTTTAAGTTTCCTCAGATTTGGTGTCTTAAAATGTCGGTTCAGAGTTTATGGAGAAAGAATAACCTCTTGCAATTGTTGAATGCAGGCTCTTCCTACTACATTTTGCGACCAACACTTACTTACCAGAACGCAATGAAATAATTACTCTTGTTGATGAATCCGGGGAAGAATTCGAAACTTATTATCTTGCAAAGAAGATGGGGTTAAGTGCTGGGTGGAGACGGTTTGCAATTGTTCATGGTTTGATCGACGGGGACGCGTCTGTGTTTCAGTTAGTTGAGCCTATGAAATTTAAGGTGAGATCTTCAAATTTCAAAATCTTCACCATGCTATTCTATATGGTTTCATCTCCTCTGAATATCAAAGCACAAGCATTTACACGCACATAATTACCTACATGCACCACTGCACTTTTATTAAAATTCACTTTCAAACCTGAAACCATTTCAATAGTTATTAGAATGTTTTTAAGGTTTGAAATTTGCTCCTCTTTGTCATCCAAAAAAGACAATTAAGTCATCAGAAAATTCTGAGTGAGTGATTGTGTCTCCAGTAGAAATCCGTTAATAGTTTCAGTTCAGATGGTCTCCCTATCATCAGAAAAAGTATCTCACAAACATAAGAAACGTGACAGTGGGTCACCTTGTCTACGATAACTTTACCTTGACCGTGGAAAATCCCGGAAAAAAATTCCGGGAGAGAGAAACTTAACCGGCACCCCTATAACTTCCTAGTGGGCCCCCGGGTTCTCTCTCCCGGGATTTTCTCCCGAGATTTGCCACGGTCAACGTAGCACTACTCCGTTGTCCAACCCCCTCAGAGCTTCTCCAATGGTGAATATGGATGTTTCCTACGTGGCATCATTTTTAAGACATCCTCTAGGTATAAAATCCTAAATATTAGGAGAAAAATAAATTTTATCTCCAACCCATAAAGTGTTGTATCCTTCTTTTACTTATTTGTAGGTATATAATTGGTTGAAATTATTTCCATTTTTGTTTCTAATGATTTTTATTAATAAAAGTGTGACTAGGATGGGAAGACATCCTCTAAGTGAATGTCTAAACCTAGAGGATGTCTAACTTTTTTTTTTGCCACATCATCCTCGTATCAATGGGTTGGAGATGATTTTTTATAAAAATGGTTGTGTTTCCCATGTGGATGAAGATTTTTTCCTTCACACACATTCCATTGGAGAAGCTCTTAATGCTTCTGAAAAATTCAACCATTCAGATCAATTAATTTTAAATGTATCGACTTTCCTCAGAAATTTCCAAAATTAAACCAAAGAATACATACCATGTCTGATACCAGCCATTATTGTTAGATTAATGTCTCCTACATCCAGACACGACACGACACGCAAGATATCATTTTGAAACATCAACCTGTGTCAGAGGTTAGTTGTGAGTGAAGTTGATTCACTGAACTGCAGAGTATTACCGATCATGTCCTATGGAAATTGAAAGTCGCGAAATGGGCATGTGACAACTGGTATCTGAGCCCGAAACTTCCTTTAGTTAGCGATCGCCTTGGTATTTCTCTCTTTATCGAAGAAATCATATATTCTAGCTGAAAAAGCGGGGGTCAAACAACCTCACCCAATATTTCGCTTAACAATCTGGATGGACTAACTCCAATATACTTACAAGAGAATCAACTAGACAGTTAGACTGAATCTTATAAAAAGTATATTGAAGAGTAATATCCCAATCTCTCAATTCAATCCGTAATCAAACAAATATAATTTGCGAGCCCGATTGAATATAAGAGAGATAACTTGAATGGTACAAAAGACGAATGTATTAAGCCGCTACAGACACTAGCCTATTACAAACTAACTTCGGTATGGACTGTAGTTGAACCCCAATCAATCTCACACTGATTCAAGGTACAGTTGTGCTCCTTACGTCTCTGATCCCAGCAGGATACTACGCACTTGATACCCTTAGATGATCTCACCCACAACTAAGAGTTGCTACGACCCAAAGTCGAAGACTTGATAAATAAATCTGTATCACACAGAAAAGTCTATAGGAATAGATAAATCTGTCTCCCACAAAAATATCTACGAGTTTTTTTTTTTTCGTCTTTTGATAAATCATGGTGAACAGGAACCAATTGATATACCGGACTTATATTCCTGAAGAACAGCCTAGAAATATCAATCACCTTACAATAATCTTAATCGACTAGCGAAACAAGATATTGTGGAATCACAAACGATGAGACGAAGGTGTTTGTGACTACTTTTTTATCTTGCTTATCGTAGATATAAATCTCAAGCCAATCTTACGATTGTGCTCAAACAAGATAGAAATAGCAAGACCATATCCGCAACTACAGAGAAAATAGTTGTGTCTGGCTTCACAATCCCAATGAAGTCTTTAAGTCGTTAACCTATAGGGTTTCGTGAACAAACTAAGGTTAAAGGGGAATCGACTCTAGCTTATACAACTAGTATCACACAGGAGGTGTGGGGATTAGGTTTCCCAGTTGCTACGGTTCTCCTTTATATAGTCTCCAAATCAGGGTTTGCAATCTAAGTTACTTTGGTAACAAAGCATTCAATATTCACCGTTAGATGAAAACCTGATTAGATTCAAGCTAATATCTTTCAACCTTGGTAACAAAGCATTTAATATTCTCCAAATCAGGGTTTGCAATCTAACCGTAACTAAACGTGTACACTTAGTTGGTTCAACAATAGTTAACCAATGGTTAGCCATATGAGCACTTTCATATCAACCTTATTCATCTTCACCATAACTAGTTCAAATGACTCAAATGAACTAGTTAGAGAGTTGTTCAATTGTTAGATCTTATAGAAGTATACAAGACACAATCGAAGCAAAATCGGTTTTGATTCACTCGAATCAATTCATGAACATTATAGCCACGGTTTGCAAAGATTGCATTCCTTATTATATAAATGTTTTAGTTCATGAAAAAACCAATTTTAGAAAGTAACCTACTTGAGTATGCATACGGGTACGCGTACTTAAGTGACCGGATTGAGTTTTTTTCACTTTCAAACTCCAGCAGAAATTCAGTGACGTGAACTATCTGCCAGTATGCGTACAGGTACGCATACTTACCCGGATTTCCAATAACCGCCAGTACGCGTACGGGTACACATACTTTGGGTTCCCGGTTTTGGACTTTTACACAAATGTGAGAACACACCATGTTTATATCCAAGGATGGTTACATGTTCTAAACTCTCATTTCAATCATTGAAACTTTCATAGAGGATGTTATATAGTTGTTATTCACAAACTATTTTTCACCAAAGCGATTTTCAAGTTATTGAATTAATCAACATGACTTTCGCCACGAGTAAAGATGAACTTTTCCAAAGAGAAAGCTTACCAACACATATTTCGAGGAATAGATAAGCGAGATAAACTCGGCTCGAAATTGCAAATGTGTATAATCGAAGTCTATATAGCAATACGACTTTTGTCTCAAGATAGGGGATAGAAAAGATAGACTTTTGAGTGATAGATAAGTTCAAGTCTCCACATACCTTTTTGTCGATGAAGTTACACAAGTTCCTTGAGTAGTTCTTCGTATTTGCATGATGAACGCCGTGGAGTCTAAAGATCAACTACACTTACTATCCTAGTCCGAGACTTAGCTATAAGTATACTAGAAATCAAGACTTATAGTTTTGGTTACTAAACTTGACAAACAAGCTTGGGATATCAACGCTTGCGAGTTCGACCGAGAAGTGCTCTAACACTAGCTGCAACAGAGAAATGAACATTTTGGAATCACGCATTGCATTGCGCCAGTGATATTGGTATCAAGTTCCGACATGACCTCTTTTAGGATGTTTTCGAACGATATCTTTTCCAAGGAAGGTGTGCACGCTCGAAAAAAAGTTGCGTGGGACTTTTTGTCCTATGGGAACAATGTTTTTAGGCAAGCGAACATCCTTGTATATAATGGGAAGAATGGTCAGGATGTGTGCTTAGACGTCACCGGAGATGGTATCCGCGTCTTCACAGCTGGACAAGCTATCGCCAGTTCAATTTTACGCAAACACAACAAATACTTTGACAAATTTTTCGCTATATGGACTTAGTACCTTGGCATTGTCGACCTAGGCGAGCTTGGAGTTGAGCTGTCGCCTTTGTGAAGAGGCTCAAGAATTGTCTAGCTAATAATGACGCGAATGGTGGTTCTGGCAGTTTTCCTTTCCATAAAATAGGTATAGCTATTCAAAAGGATGTCTTCCCAGCTTGTCGCTAGGTTACCAACTAACTTTGTGTAAAAACGATTTTTCCTTCGTTTTATAAAAAGTTCTGGTGATATTCAAAATAAAAAATATATTTTATTACTAATAGCTGTCATTCAAAAATAATTTTTAAACCAAGTCCATTTTGGCATTAGCCACATCATAAGTACTTCAGCATGATAATTAACAAACGAAATTTATAGTTTATTACTTCAACACCACTTTACATATTATAGTTTACCAATCGTCTAACTACTTTATTTTCAAAGCACAACACATTACAACAAAAACACGCTTTTATAAAACTCACAACAATACCAAATTCGTAATTAATATTTCTGGTTTTTCAGCTGTGGATGCGGAACTAGACATTGGTTATGGGGTGGGCTTGAACCCTTTTATTTTTTGACCCAGGCCTAAAATTCACACACACAATAGCCCAACTCAAAATAGGCTTTGAAAAAGAATGGGTTTTGGTCCTCTAGGCTTAGGGTGAGCCCCCGTGTAGTTTCATTTCGATAAAGAGGGTTCGGGGTTCCTTTCTAGGTTTTGAAGAACACATTTTTTAGAGTTTCCATCTGATTGGGAGATTTTGGAGAAATTATAACAAGAAAGACATCAGATGGAATCATTGATTGATTGGAGTGAACCCAGCTCAGATCAGAAGTATGCAGAGATTAGAATTATTTGACGGGTTTTTCACTAGAAGACTTCAATTTTGTGTTTAAGGTTTAACCAATTCCACCTGAAGAGTTGAGTTCCTACTCATCAGCCATTTCTACACTTTCACAGGTACTACTTCTTTTTCAATCTCTGGTGTTGAATTTTCTAAAAGTCTCTTTCCAAGTTGTCCAGTTCTTGAAACATTACACATAGTTGATTGTTATATACAAAATGATAAGGCGGGGACTTTGATTGTTGATTCTCATCTTTTGCAGCAGAATGATAATATGGTTAACATTATCAAGTTATCTGCTCCAAATCTGGCAACATTCACTTGGAGATTTTTCTTGACACACGGTTATTCTCTAGAAATTTTTTCTCCACTATCTCAAGTATATTTTGACCCGAGAATTAAAGAAGTAGAAGAAGGTCATGATTTTGATGAGGATGCTGATACCTATTCTAAACTGCCTTTAACAGAAAAAGTTGTCTATGCTAAACATATGATGAAATTTCTAGGAGCGGTTTGCATGGTGAAAACAATGATACTATCACCTGGTTTCCTGGAGGTATGCATGCTTCCTCTCTTCCACGAATTAAACATATCTTAATTATATTGCGGAAATGGTGTATGTTTTAGTGCCTGGTCAAATTTTTGGGAAGAGCAAGCATGCTGCTGCTTAAGCAACCCGGGATTCATTACTTATGACAGGTTCTCAGCCTTTATGATGATGCGTCTATGAAGATGATTGTCATTTTTGTGTTTTTTTTCTCAAGCCTGGGATAAGGAGGATGAATGGCGGCGGCAAAAGATTTTTTTTTCTGAGCTAATAGAAATAAGATTGTTTACATAACTTCATTAATATTTTATTTCAAATTATCATCGAGTTCTTTAATTTAAGGACTCTTGGTTTTCTATTTTGAACAAAATTTTAGCTGCTATTGTTTGACTTTTTTTTTTTTTTTTTTTGCTTCTCAAGGTTCTTTCACAAGCTCCTGACTTATTAGACTGTCAACCACCTCGCTTATGTAGTCTACAATCTTTAATGCTGGAAATTTGGTCTACAAGAAACAGCTTGCGCTCAATAGCATACTTACTCAAGATTTCTCCTAATATTACTGAGATTTTTCTTCAATCCATGGAGGTATCATTTAACTAAGCTCTTTGTTTTCTAATTTGGCCTGCGAAGTCGTTCCTACATTTCTAGTAGAATATCTTTGTTTTGTGTAATATTAAGGTGACCTATCAGTTTTTGCGATTGTTTGGATGTAGTCAAATTTAGCAGATGTTGGAGATGATTGGGAAGCAGGATTTTCATCCCGGGAAATGTTGTCTCGCCTCGAGTATGTCCAGATTGATGATGTGGAAGGATGTGATGCTGAACTCAAACTTCTGACTTTTTTGTTGAAAAAGGCAAAGGTCTTGGAGCAAATTGATATAATCTTTTTCCGTTCTTGTGATGGTTCGCGTGATAGCAAGAGACAAGTTGAGCTATTTATTAAGAAGATAAGAGAAGTTCCTACAGCTTCTTCAAGTATCAACTGGAAGATTATAAAAACTTGGTAGGTGATATTCTGAGCTTTTTACTAGAACATGCAACCAAAAGTAGTCAGATAATCAGATGTAGTAAGATAACAATTGATAATTCTCTACTCAGCCAAAAAGCAAGACTCTCTTATGAAATCAAGTAATTTGGTGTTTCCTCTTATTTTTGCAGTATACATGTCTTCTTCAATGAAAATATATAGTTATTGAAATGTCTATTTGGGACTTGGTTAAATGTTATTATGCCCGTGCTTTACTGTTAATTGTCTTATCTTTTGTTTGCAATGACTTTCAGCATAGGCTGGATGATTTTCATGGAAGTCTGACCAATGTGTCTGAACATAGAATCGTATGTTTAGTTGCATAATATAAGAACCTTGTCGTGAACTATCAATAAGCAGTTATCTACTTCTGTACCACTCAATAATTTAAGAGATAAGCTAAGAGCATTTTCAATAGCCTCTTGAAATATCAAAATAATGTTGCTCTAAATGTTGGAGATTATCAGAAACTTCAGAAGCATATAGTTTAGGTATTAAGAATATGAATTACAGAACTGTAAAACATTTGCATAGATTCCTACTGGCAGGTTGTTACTGATGATGCAAGCATGGAGTTGCTTGGCTAGCTTGTTGAAAAAAGGACCACAACTCTAGCTTGGAAGTTACAATTTGAAATTTCCGATGGAATTTCACAGTAGTTGGGACTATGCATGAGCATAAGCTATCTCTAGAACGTTCTTTAGTTTAGGAGTGATTTGCAAGTTATTGTTAATTTTGGTAATTTCCGTCTTTAGACTAGGGTTTCTTTACTTACGTTTCTCTCGTTCTAGTATAAATAGGCTATTAAGTCTCTTAGAATAGACAAACTTTTATTATACTTTCCCTATGCTTATAATCTATTGATTATATCAAAGAGTTAGGTTTTAACCCTAAACTCAATTCATCTACGTTCTAAAGCTATCAATTCTGTGTTCAAATCTAAGTATCTTTGTTCGTTCTCCCTAGCTTAGTGTTCTGATTTCTAGTACTGCATCAGTTGGCGCTAGAAACAAAATAGACCAGCAAACCCTAGCTAATTTCTATGGCAGGAAGACTTAGAGTTAGAGTTAGAGTTAGAGGTAGAGGTAGAGGTGGAAACAATGATTTTAACGAGTTAAGAACCATGATTGAGGGCATGTCGCTGCGGTTGCAAACCCTAGAGCGACGAGAACGTGCTGAAGCCCGTATGGAGAGACCAGAGGGCCGACGCAACCCTTTGGATTCACCGGAAGGTTTATCTGAAGAAGATGAACACGACGAAGATGCAAATCGTGCTGTTCATGGTCCACAACAAGGCGGATTGGAAGATAGGTTGATTAAAGCTCTTGACTTGAATTCCGGAGGGGTGAGAGTCGAAGTGAGTGATATGACTGGGAGGATGCATGCCGACGATTTTATGGATTGGGAGGCTAGCATCGAGAATTATTTTAAGTGGAAACCAACGATGGAAGATCGTAAAGTGCTGTTTGTGAAGTTGAAATTGAAGGGAATGGCTTTACAGTGGTGGAAAAAGCTGGAGGAACAACGTACAAGGAAAGGCAAAGCGAAGATCCAGACATGGGATCATATGAAACAAAAGTTGTGGAAACAATTTCTTCCACCTGATTACTTGGTGACGTTGTACGAAAAGTTTCATAACTTTCGTCAGCGTGATCTCAGTGTCGAAGAATACACAACCGAATTTTATAACTTGTCTTTAAGAGTTGGTTTAAATGAAACACCAGAGCAACTCACTGCAAGGTATATTATGGGTTTGAACATAACCATTCGGGAGGAGTTTGGTTTGCTAAGAGTTACCAACTTAGAAGACGCTTATCAATGTGCATTGAAAGCGGAGGAGAGGGTGAATCGTCGGTGGAAGAGCCGAAATTATCCTCCTCAAACATGAATCACATCTGATTGGAATAAGGCTTCTGCTTGGAGTAATAAGGCTTCTTTTTGGAGTAATAAGGGCCAAGAAGCTGCCAGCACATCAACAATAAATGCTCAGACTACAAATGGAGCAAACAAGGTCAATAATCGTTTAACTATGAAGTGTTATACTTGTGGTGACGATGGTCACATGCCGTACAACTGTGCACAAAAACAGGTTACATTCATTGAAGGCGACGGTGATGGAGTCATACTAGGGACGCCGAAAAATGACGAATCTGATAAGGAAGAGGAAGATCTGCTGCCAGTCAGGGGAGAAAGTCTAGTTGTTTGCATAATTCGTACATGTCCTAATATTGCTGCCGAGGAGGAAGATTGGCGACGTAAGAGTATTTTTCGTACAAAAGTATTCTGTGGAGTTAAGGTTTGCAAATTAATTTAGATGGCGACAATTTTGAAAACATGGTGTCTCAAGAAACAGTAGACAAGTTGAGTTAGTTAACTAAGGAGCACCCTCATCCATATAAGGTTGCTTGGTTCAAAAAGGGAAACGTAGTACCAATTACGAGAAGGTGCTTTGTGAAGTTTTATATTGGCAAATTTGAAGATGAAGTGTGGTGTGATGTAGCACCTATGGATGCCTGCCATATACTATTAGGAAGACCTTGGTTATTCGACAAAAAGATGACCCACTTGACTTAAGCTAATACTTATACCTTTATGTATAATGGAAAGAAGATGACTCTGCATCCTATGAAGGAAAAGGAAGTACAAGGAAGGAAGGATGTGAAGCTGCAGTCAACAAGTCTGTTAACATGTAGAGATTTTCAGCATGGAGACGAGGAATCAGGTGTGAGCTACACATTGTGTAAACCCACAATAGATAGACAATAGGGCTGCAATGAACAACCACCAGAAGTTGCCGAATTGTCTCAATGTGTCCAAGAACTTGTACCTACAGAGCTATGGAAAGAGGATTTTGAAGATGATGCACATGAGAAGTCCAAAAGCTTGTTTCATAGACACGTCAATGATGAAACAACTCTGTTTTCAGTTAAAGAGAATGATGGATATCAAGTCCTTGTGGACTGGAGTTCACCTCCGATATACGATACGTATCCGAACAATGAAGTTTCGTGTAAGTCGAGCTATTTTGATACTAACAAAGATATGGACTGTTTTCAACTTAATCTATGTCATGGGAATTTAGTTTTAGGCATCAAAGGTGATGTTGCTTTTACACCTAGCTGTGTAGTACATTCAAAATTCATTCAAGTGGTGCAAAATATAAAGGAATGGTTGGGTAGCATGGATGACAAGTTGGGACAAGTTTGTGTTTAGAGTGCCTATAGAAATATTGTTTTTGGGAAGGCAAATGCTAACTTAAAGCACAAAGGGTTACAAGAAGGAGAACAAGCCAATGTGTTTTCTAATGATAAGAGTTTTGTGTTCGATCGTGGAAAGGACGAAGAGACATTCAAGACATAAGAAGAATTCATAACACTTCTCATCGAAGCTGAGAATTTTTCAACCTTGGGTGGTTGATGCAGAAGCATAAGCTATCTCTAGAACGTTCTTTAGTTTAGGAGTGATTTGCAAGTTATTGTTAATTTTGGTAGTTTCCGTCTTTAGACTAGGGTTTCCTTACTTACGTTTCTCTCGTTCTAGTATAAATAGGCTATTAAGTCTCTTAGAATAGACAAACTTTTATTATAATTTCCCTAAGCTTATAATTTATTGATTATATAAAAGAGTTAGGTTTTAATCCTAAACTCAATTTATCTACGTTCTAAAGCTATCAATTCTATGTTCAAATCTAAGTATCTTTGTTCTTTCTCCCTAGCTTAGTATTCTGATTTCTAGTACTGCATCAGTTGGCGCTAGAAACAAAATAGACCAGCAAACCCTAGCTAACTTCTATGGCAGGAAGACTTAGAGTTAGAGTTAGAGGTAGAGGTAGAGGTGGAAACAATGATTTTAACGAGTTAAGAACCATGATTGAGGGAATGTCGCTGCGGTTGCAAACCCTAGAGCGACGAGAACGTGCTGAAGCCCGTATGGAGAGACCAGAGGGCCGATGCAACCCACTGGATTCACCGGAAGGTTTATCTGAAGAAGATAAACACGACGAAGATGCAAATCGTGCTGTTCATGGTCCACAACAAGGCAGATTGAAGATAGGTTGATTAAAGCTCTTGACTTGAATTCCGGAGGGGTGAGAGTCGAAGTGAGTGATATGACTGGGAGAATGCATGCCGATGATTTTCTGGATTGGGAGGCTAGCATCGAGAATTATTTTTAGTGGAAACCAACGGCGGAAGGTCGTAAAGTGCTGTTTGTGAAGTTGAAATTGAAAGGAATGGCTTTACAGTGGTGGAAAAAGCTGGAAGAACAACGTACAAGGCAAGGCAAAGCGAAGATCCATACATGGGAGCATATGAAACAAAAGTTGCGGAAACAATTTCTTCCACCTGATTACTTGGTGACGTTGTACGAAAAGTTTCATAACTTTCGTCAGCGTGATCACAGTGTCGAAGAATACACAACCGAATTTTATAACTTTTCTTTAAGAGTTGGTTTAAATGAAACACCAGAGATGATGGCTATCCTTGCTTTGCTAAAAGCATGTCGCATTCTCATGTTAATGGCGGGTTTTGGCTGGTGAGCATCGATAGCATAAAAATCTCTTTTTTAAGTTTCGTATCTTAAAATGTCAGTCTAGAGTTAACGGAATTATGCATGGTCAAAGAATAACCCCTTGAAATTATTGAATGCAGAGTCTTCCTACTTCATTTTGCAGGGAACACTTACCGAAAAAAGATGAAACAATTAGTCTGGATCTCTTGTTGATGAATCCGGGGAAGAACTCGAAACTACTTATCTTGCAAAGAAAATCGGTTTGAGTGCTGGATGGAGACGGTTTGCAATTGTTCATGGTTTGATTGATGGGGACGCTTCCGTGTTTTAGTTAACCGAGCCTAGTAAATTTAAGGTGGTAACTTAATTCAATACTCATAGTCTGTAAGAGTTTCACATTGCTTATGTTTAAGAATCTTCATCTTACTATAATAAAGAAAAGGGGGACTTTTCAACCGTGGACCCCTTTTTTTATTAAATTAGCCTCGCTGATTTTCCTATCACAACTATGCAGCAGAGGGTAGTTCTGTAACTTGATCTTCTAATACAAAATCAGTTCTTTCTTTTCTCTGCACCTAAGATCTCTTCTTCGTGAAAGCACCCTCTCCACCTCCTTCACGAATTCTAAAACACCCCCACCATAAAAGAGGCACAAGAACACCATATTTCAATCCATGTAGTCAATTTTGAATCAAACTATAATCTGATTCTTATTTAATTTTTGGAATTTCAATCACTCATTTTTTTTTGACCTAAAATTGTAGTTTTGGCTTCCCAATTTTTAGTAACAGTGACCAGAGCGAACAACCCGATCCCAACTATTATCAGTAGCAATTCAGTTCAAATCTCTGTTTCAATTACTTTGAACTTTAAATTTGTTTCTCTTCAATCTTTTTAATCAAGTTCTATCAAAATTTTGGTTTATGAACTGATTCGGTGGTTATCCCGTGATTAAATTCGACGATGAATTCTTTCGGTTCCTTTAAACAATTGGTAAGAAAGTGTTAAGCTGTTTTGATCTTCTCTCTATTGTGCTTTGCATGCAATTGGAAATCTGTTCTCCGTTTTGATTTCATGAAATCTGTTGGTATTTTGATCTTCATAAGATTTTAAATTATCACCTACAACAGAAAATGCTGAAGGGAAGCAAAGTCATAGTCATCTTTATGGACAACAATCACATCCGCAACTACAGCTGCGTCAGGTTTTAGTATTTTGCCTTTGATTCTTTCATTTTTCAAGGTTTTAAGGCTTTCTTTTTTGCAGCAACCTCAATCATTTTTGATGAAATAACCTCTTATTGTTTGTGAAAATGCATTAGACTCCCAAGTCTGAAATATAGGATACTGCAGACAATTAGATAATTCTTTTACTTAGGATAGGAATTGAATGAAACTCAATAGTTTGACTTTGTGAACCCTATCTGTTTGTGAAGATGCCTAAGTTACAACCTTGCTATTTAATTTCAATTTGTGAACTCTGTCTATTGCCATATCCATTGAACCCATGACTGAAGTATGAAGAAGGTCAACAACACTATTGTAAGAGAGAGATGACAAACCATGGTGACAAACACAAAACAACAGGAATGGCAAAATGTGCAAGATGACAAGTTTCCTTATCTAGGATAGTGGTAGCTTAATTCAATTAGTAATTTTAGTTCTTCATTGGCCGTTACATGCTTAAATGATTGCTTTTAGCTTCAATTTTGTTAGTTATAATGTTTTTAGATGCAAAAATGAAATGGGCTGATTTGATATGTTTGTTTGAGCTCCAACATATGGCAATTTGGTGCAATTCATTAGGATTTTCAATATCAACCAGTTGTGGGTTATTGATCAACATGGTTAGGTTGTGGTTCAACTAGATAAACAAAGAAGTTGTGGTTCCATACATAAAAAGTTGGGCTTTTGACTTAGAACGAATTATGTGTTATATTGCATTACTAACTACATCACTGGTAGTTAAGCCATTTTAGATGGAAGTTAGAAGCATTCCTTTATAATGTGCACGTTTTTAGAGCTGAAACAATCATGATATTATGATTACAATATGTTCAGATTAGGAAATCTATGATAGAGAACTATAACTTGGTCAAAGGATAGAAAATATATGCAAGAATAACAGAGCTAAACTCAGCAATAATTTGGATATAATATTATTGTTTTCCAGTAACATGTATAACAAGAGATTTAAGGTATTCAAGATTACAGCCATATATCTGAGAAAAAATCTTACGAGCTAATCAAAAAGTTCTTGACGTCTCTTAACAACTAAAGTCCAACCCAACAGAGCTTTATGATTGAAAGTCTCCTGACTCAATCAAAATTTCTGCCAGTTCTCATTGGAATCACAAGTTCAGAGCGAAATTTCGCAGACGCTGTAATGATAGAATTACAGAAATTGGATGGCGAAGACGAGTTCAGAGCCAAGACAGTAATTAAAATTGCAGTATGTTCAGATTCTGTTGAAGCTACCTGACTATGATAGGTATGGGATTTCCATCTGCGATATTAAGAGGTCTATGTGTATATTGGTTACCCAGCAATAGTATAATTCTTAACTCAATATTTGCCGTCTTAGCTCAATAGGTAGAGCGTATGGCTTCTTGCCATAAGGTCGTGGGTTCGATTCCCACAGACGGAGTACAAGTTATAGATGTTTATGTAAAGTCATGAAAAAAGAAGTGTCTAATAACATAAAAAACACATCTGCTCAGGCCGTGCCACACGTCTGTACAGGTTTTGGAATGGAATGGCAGACACATCGTGCGTGCGTCTTTGCTAGAATACTATTATATATTGTTCCATCTCTGATTCATTTGAATTTCTGTTGTAGGTTCATATAATCAAGGAAAATGTTTCACAGACCAGCGGAGAAGATAGTCTTCTAACTTGAATTCATATCTGTAATAATAAGGAAGGTTGCGTTTTGATCGTTGTTGCCGCAAGGACAAGTGACTGCACAGTTGAAAATGCTAATGTCATCATGCTATGGGTTTTTTTTGCCTCGTTTGATTGGGGCCCTAAAAACTAATTAGGGGCCTCACCGATTTTATTTGCACCCCAAAATTTTCAGGGGCGTATCAATAACATTGTGAAAATACTGTTTTGCTCCTTATTTTTTTAAATTAATGACGAGTCTAAAGAGTCGTCATTGAAACAATAACGACACTTTAGAGTCGTCACTGTCTTCAATGACGATTCTTTAGAGTCGTTAGTGTTTTCAAAGACGAGTCTAAGTGTCGTCACTATTTTCGTGACGACTCTAAAGTGTCGTTAATGTTTTCCATGACGACTCTAAGTGGTTTGACGACTACTTTCAATGAAGATTCTAAAGTGTCGTTACTGTAGAGTCGTCATTGAAACAATAACGACACTTTAGAGTCGTCATTGAAAGTAGTAACGATACTTTGAGTCGTCGTGGAAAACATCAACGACACTGTTGAGTCGTCATTGTTTTAAAAAATATAAAAAATACCATGTCGATTTTTCATACAAATATGAGTAAAAAAAATAATTGCAATTGAAGAATTTTGAAAAAAAAAAAGTTAAACTCTAATTAGGTAAGATTAACACTAATTAAGTGAGATTATCACTAATCATTCAAGGGCAGTTTAGCTATTTAGAAGTTATTCGATAAGGGGTGACCCAAATTAAGGTGGGGTGACCTTTTTGGTCCTTTAATAGGAGGCCCCTAATTAGTTTTTAGGGTCCCAATCAGACGAGGTTGTTTTGGGGTTGTCATTAAAATTTAGGTGAACTGTCCAACACATTGCTTTAGTTTTGAATGGAAATTAGGGAGGTAGAATAGTAGCCACGTGGTGATCCTGTCGGTAAAGTATAGGTTGGAGTCAACATTTATTTTCGAGTGGAAATGTCCAGCAAGGGTTCCTACGAGCCCTGTACCTTTGTTAGTCTTTTTGTTTCCGTGTTTTTATAAAAATATAAAATTTTGCTAATCTGCTACTCTTTTATATATTTTAACCTAAATAAAAATTAAAGAAAAACATTTTTAGTCATTAGTTTTTTTCTATCGAAGTTGATTTTTTCTGTCGAAGTTGACCCTTCCATAATTGGGCCGACCGAGCGAAGCGAGGGAGGACCTTTATATGACCACTTTTTTGTAAATCCTAAGTTATCAATTGACACAAAAAGATTGGATTTGGTATCCCAAACCATTTTCAATCAACAATGAAAGGACTAAAGAGCCCCTCCAAATTATATTTTCTTTTTTCTTTTAGACATTTTCGTAAATAAACCGAAGAGGAAGGGCAATATGTATTAGACATTTTCGTAAATAAACCAAAAAAGAAGGGTAATAGGTATTAGACATTTTCGTAAATAAACCAAAGAGGAAAGACAAATAGATATAAGTGTCTAATTGTATTACTCCCTCCGTACCTATTTTATAGGCGGAATATTGCTTTTTCCTTGTACCATTAGATAGGCGGAATGACAATTTCAAGATGACTTTTAACTATTTTACCCTTATTTATGTTGCTTGGTTATCATCACAATTGGGTTTATGTCTCTAACATAGGAAATATAGCAAAGGGCAAAACATGAAAAAATATGGATATTTGTAAAATCAAAAAATGTTTCTTAATCTAAGAGAATTGGTCCCTCCGCCTATATATGTGGTACGGAGGGAGTATAAATTCTTATGTATCCTATTTTTTAAGGGTATAATTGGCAACCAAACTTTAATATAACATATCTAAAAGTCCGTGCCTTGGAATTTTACAAATTTTATCTCGTTGGAAAGGTTATAAAAAAAGTCTACGCAATGAGTACAAACAACAATATCAAATTTAGAGTTTTTACGAAAAATTCGGAGATATTTATCATTTTAGGCACAATTTTAGGAAATAAGATGTGTATCCATATCCATTATGCAAACCACCACAAATGATACATAACACTTTATGTAGTCATATTTTGGTTTATGTATCAACTAATTTTCCGTTGCAAATAATAAAACGATGTATTCCTTCCGTTTCAAGAAAAGTGATACTTTCACTTTAGGCACAATTCTCGAAAATTGAATGCATAGCTATATTGCAAACCACCACAAAGGATGCATAACACATCATGCAAATGCAACCATATTTTGGTTTATGGATCTACTAATTTTCCGTTTCAGAAAAAGTGGTACTTTCACATTTCGTTTCAGGAAAAGTGATACGGAGCGAAAGTATCACTTTTTCCGAAATGGGGCGAAATTATCACTTTTCCGGAACGGGGTGAAAGTATCACTTTTTCTGAAACGGGGCGAAAGTATCACTTTTTCTGAAACAGGGCGAAAGTATCACTTTTTTCTGAAACAGAACGAAAATATCACTTTTTCTGAAACGGGACGAAAATAGTCGCAAACAATCCCCATCTTTAGATTCTTCTTCGGTCGGCCCTCCTACCGTGGCAATGGTTGTACTAGTATATGGTGACTTTATGTCAATGTGAAGTATGACTTTTTTTCCAATTTGACACAAAAAGATTGGATTTGGTGTTTGTAACCAAAACAATTCAATCAACAATGAAAGGACTAACTTGTCCCTCCCTTTTAGTCAACTTACTATAACTCCTTATGTATCATATCTTTGTAGGGGTATAATTGATAACAAAACTTTAATATAACATATCTAAAAATCCGTGGCTTGGAATTTTACAAATTTTATCTCGTTGGAAAGCTTTTAAGAAAATGTACACAATGAGTACAAACAACAATATCAAATTTAGAGTTTTTACGAAAAATTCGGAGGTGTTTATCATTTTAGGCACAATTTTCGAAAATTAAATGTATATCTATTATGCAAACCACCTCAAAGGATACATAATACTTTATGTAGCCATATTTTGGTTTATGCGTCGACTTATTTTCCGTTACAACTAATAAAGCAATGTACTACATCCTTTTCAAGAAAAGTGATACTTTCACTTTAGACACAATTTTCGAAAATTGATTGCATAGCCATTATGCAAAACACCACAAAGGATGCATAACACATTATGCAGCCATATTTTGGTTTATGCATCGGCTAATTTTCCGTTTTAGGAAAAGTGATACTTTCACCCTGTGTGGGGAAAAATGACATTTTAACGCCGTGTCAGGAAAAATGATATTTTCACCCTGTGTCTGGAAAAATGATACTTTTAATACTTTCGCGTCGTGTCAGGAAAAATGATACTTTTGCGCCGTGTTAGGAAAAATGATACTTTCGCGCTGATTTTTTCAGTCGGCCGTCCCACCGTGACATCGGTCATCTAGTCTTATCTAATGCGCATATTTTTAGTGAGGGAATTTACATTAAAATTTTATTTTGAAGTTGTATTTTTTTGTCCATGTAAAGAATCAATCTATTTTTATTTATTTCCTGATCGGGGTCCAAATTTTGGTGCCTTATCCATTTTTTTGCACATTTCGACATACTTTAATTATTTCACAACTGCCTCTGATCTCGTTCTTGGCTCAGGTATGACACCTCATCATTCCCAATTCCCATACCATTCCAACCCATGAAATATGTGCACTCTTGCTTGGAATTGTCAGGGTTTAAACCAACCAACAACAATTCAACATCTTCGTGGACTTATCGTGATGTATAAAACAACTATTTTATTCCTTTCGGAAACATTGGCCAATGAAATTTAAATGTTGCGCAACGCACAAACACTACAATTTCCGAACCACCGCTCTGTTCCTAAAATAGGTAGAAGGGGAGGCTTATGCCTATTGTGGAAAAGTGAGGTCAATATCCAAATCATCTTGAAGTCCCAGAACTACATCCATGCACTCGTCATACCCCCCGCTCCATCCCAGCCTTGGTTTTGCACAGGTATGTATGGGCCTCTACACCCATACCAAAGGAAAATCTTTTGGGAAGACTTCCCAACAATTTTTCCTAACACTTCAACACCTTGGCTACTCCTGGGAGACTTCAATGAAGTGATGGACCAATCGGAGAAAAAAGGTGGCAGGCGAGTCACTTATGCACAAACGCAGCCTTTTCTCAATTTAATGGATCAGATGGGATACATTGATCTTGGTTTCAGAGGGGACCCATTCACATGGACAAACAATCAACAAGGCTAAGACAACATCCAGGAAAGACTCGATCGAGCAATAGCAAACCAACAGTGGAGAACTGCCAACCCTCACGCTGGAGTCACTCATCTTCCGCGAATAGAGTCAGATCATGCTCCTATCCTACTTCAAACAAAAGCTTTGGACTGGCAAGGGAGCAAGAATTACATATTTGAGCACCTATGGTTATCTCATCCTCAACTTCATTAAGTAGTTAACTCGGCATGAGACAAGCTACATGACTCGGATCCACCCTTAAACCTCCATCTCAAACTCATATCAACCAGCGAAGCCCTCACAGAATGGAACAAAATCAACTTCGGCCACCTTCCCACATTGATTAAAAAATCGACTTCGAAAATCAAAGAAGCTCAACATCAATGTGCGACACAAACTGGTACGGAACTAGAAAATTGGATTCAACAAGAAAAGCAACTCCGGATTGAACATCTAAATCTACTTGATTTCCACGCAACTTACTGGCAACAGAGATCCAGAATCCAATGGCTTCAATCGCGAAACCGCAACATAACGTTCTTTCATACCAAGACTACAATTCATAGAAGTTGTAACAACATTCAACAACTTCAGGATCATAACAACACCTGGATTACAGATAAGAAAAAAATTATCGATCTCATGATTGAGCACTTCTCAGATCAGTATACTGCACATAATACAGTAATTGACGAAAACCTGTTTGAAGAAGTATTACCAAGGTTAACCCCTCAACAATGTAATATGCTAACAGCCGAGGTGACCCGTGAGGAGATCAAAGAGGCGCTTTTATCAATAGGATCGGAACGTGCCCCAGGACCGGATGGATATACCAGTAAGTTTTTCAATGTTTTCTGGGAAACAACCCGATCGCAACTTATTGATATGGTTCGAAGTTTCTTTACTTCCCTTAGTATTTACCCTCTTATGAACCATACTAACCTCACGTTAATCCCAAAGATTGATCACCCCTCAAAACCATCCCAATTTAGAGCAATAGGGCTATGTAATGTCACTTATAAAATAATTTCAAAGATGCTAGTCAATCTCATAAGACCTCTACTTCAATTTTTGATAAGCCCATATCAGAGTGCCTTTGTGCCACAAAGATCCATTCATGACAAAATAGCCATTGCTGCCGAACTTTTTCACTATATCAGAACCTCAAGGCGCACTAAAGATCCCAAAATAGCTCTTAAACTAGATATTCAAAAAGCCTATGACTCCTTGGACTGGGGTTTTATCAAACAAGCTTTCACCAGGCTAGGCTTCCCTTCTACCTTCGTGGATTATATTATTCTTTGCATATCAACAGTAACCTACTCAATCAATATCAACGGCACTCCGCATGGGCACATCACCCCAACTAGGGGAATAAGGCAAGGAGATCCTCTCTCATCCTATATATTTATTATATGCGCGGAAATGCTTTCCACAAATTTGGGAATTCTTTAAAACCAGAAAAAGATAGAAGGGCTCCGCATTTCCCAGAAGGCCCCGCCAATACTACATCTCATGTATGCGGATGAATTATTGATAACATATAAGGCAACTGCGGAAGGAACCATTCATCTCCAACATCTGCTACAAGCTTATGAAAATTCAGCGGGTCAACACATCAACATATCAAAATCTACAATCATCCATCGCCCGAAGCTAGAACAACACCAACTGGATCAACTAAAGCAATCCTTCAACATGCCAACAACATCAACCCCCCCACCACCTAAGAGTGCTATTTAAATATGGGAGATCTTCCAGCCATATATTTTTCCCAATTCTTCAGCGCCTAAATCGAAAGGCAAAAGGTTGGATGACTAAATGTCTAAACCAAGCTGGAAGATTCGCATTCATAAAATCGTCCCTTACCCCTATAGCCAATCACCTCATGCAAACACAAACCCTTCCTACACACATCCACAAAAAAATAGATCGTATTACAACAAATTTTTTCTGGGGCCATGATTCTTCCATCAAGAAGCTCCACCCACTAGGAAGGGACAAGCTATACAAACCCAAAGCTCAGAGAAGACTAGGCATCAGGAGCAGAAAGGAGCACAACAAAGCACTTCTCAGGAAACGAATCTGGAACATTCATGACAAACCTACCCCTATTCTAGCCACATTATATAATGCAAAATACCTCAAACAGATACCCATTTTCGAAAACATCCCTCCCCTCCCGTCATCTCCCAGACCATCGCTCATACTAACCTTTAAACATCATCTCTTCCATCAAATAGGTAACGGATTAAATGCCCCTATCCAATCAAACTGGATTCCACAATTCAATTACAACATTAACCAATCCCTATGTTATCCATTCAATCGGTTGCATACATCACCGACCCACAACAAGGAACTGGAATCATGATAGGATGAATCTATTTCCCCAGGCGATAGTTCAACGAATCGTCAGCATTCCCATCCATCCCACGGAACAACCAACCATACAAGATCATTTGTCCTTTTACCAAAAGCGGAAAATATACGACAGCATCAGGATATAACTGCATCATGAATGACTCTGCACAAACCCATCAAAACCCTCTCCCACCAACTACCTTCCTTTGGATACTCCGGTGTCCCCCCAAAGTACATCTTTTCTTGTGGAAAGCAATTAATGAGGGTCTACCAACCCTCAACATTCTCAACTGCATCCAACTCACCAACTCTAACCTATGTCCTCAATGCAGTTCTAATCCTGAAACGTCCAGTCACATTCTGCTTCATTGTCAAACAAACATTGATTCCTGGAACCTCCTACTAGCTTATCTCACAAAAAACCAAAACCCTACTCATAGCATACCCACTTCACTGCCCCATCAGACGACAGTCTCCCTACTCCTCAAAACAAAAGCTCCTGCCCAGTCATCACAGTTTTTTGCTTCCTTTTTTGGTCCTTATGGATAGCTAGGAACGACGCAGTCTATCGGAAGCAACTGCCAAATCCGATGAATATAATGCAGATGGCCATTAAACTCCAGAAAGAATATACCTGGGTTCAAACCCACCTACCACCAGTAATTCCTGGGATGCAATCTTTTCCGAACTCCGCGCAAACAACACCAGCAACAACAACCATCTTCGTGGGATGGCTCAAACCCCACTTAGATTGGATCAAAATTAACACGGACGGAGCAGCAAAAGGATATCCTGGAATAGCTGGAGCATGTATTATATGCCGAAACGAGGAGGCCGGTACAATCTTAGCAATAGCACAACCACTAGGTATCACCACTGCACTTGCAGCAAAAACTTGGGACATGTTCATCGCTTCTAGAACAGCAACAGAATGGGGATGGCAAAATGTTCAATTTGAAACAGACTCGGAGAACTTAACAAGATTTCTGACCTCGGACGCGGACGCTCCATGGTATATTTCTAACCAGATTGCAGAAATCAAGTATAGGTTTACCCAAATTCAGCAATATACTATTAGGCACGTCTACAGAGAAGGAAATCAAGCAGCGGATGGTCTTGCAAATCCGGCGGAAGATGATTACTCTATGGGAAAGCTAGCGACAATAGTGTGGGACAATGTAATACCTCCACCTATAAGTTCTATTGTAATAACAGACTTTATTGGTATAACGTTCCACGTGTAATCTCAGTTTAATTTATTAATAATAAAATGCATGCTTAAAAAAAAAAAAAAAAAAAAAAACCGTGGGCTGTGGCGATTATTTTTCGTTCTTCTCAAAATTTAGCAGCTTGTAATCATTCATAATAGCTCCATCCCACACTGACATCCGATTTTTATTTTCTTTGTGACCAAGTCTAAATGGGCTTTGGGATTTCAATTTGTGTGTAAATTTTGAACCATTTTTTGAGTACCACTCCATTTTGGAGGGGACCATGATTACTAGGACTATCTTGGTTACACTTATAAGGGGTGTACTAAAATGCAAAAATGACTAACCTACCATTTACGTATTCTAAATCAAAACCAAAGTGAAAATCATATCATTACCTAGACGAATTTTTGAGTTTGAAAAAAATAAAAAATCTCGCCTTTTTCTCTTTTTCTCTTCTTCCATCTTTAAACCGTTACTACAATTACAGATGAAGAACTTGAAGAACACTGCGGTTAAGAATTTTTTTTGTTCCTAACTCATAATTCGGTTGGATCGCAAACTTTTTTTCTTAACCGAACTCTTCTACGTATAAGCAAATGTTGGGTTCGGTTGAGTCGTTTTTTTCCCCTTAACCGAACTCCTCTCTGTATAAGCAAAGTTTGAGTTCGGTTAAGTCGATATTTTGTCTACTAAGCCGAACAGAAAGTTCGGCTATATAGGCAACTTTGCGAACATGCCGAACAAATATCTTCCATAGTTCGGCGCGGAAAAGGTAGCCGAACTTAATGCTCAGGTGGTGAAAACTCCATTAAAGCCAAGTTTCGCTACCTGCATTAAATGAAAATTTTCCGAACTACACTTACATATTAGTTCGGCTACATGTTCTTCAGATTTTGTAACCGAACTTTTTCCCCAACCGAAATCAATTTGTAAATTTTTTATTTCTATGAATGTTTTGGCCAATTCAAGCATCATTAACTTAATTTGAAGTATCCCTTAGTACCCAAAACATCATACTCGGGTTGTGGCTCGTGAAAAAAAAGATTTAATTTTTTTCCCAAAACCCTCTTCTTCTTCTTCTTCCCCCTCTCAATAATTTTCTTTTACACAAAAATGAACTAATTGATTTTATCACTAATCGTTGATTAGCTTAACTTAACTCATTAATCATTACACTAACTTAGTTAGAAAGGGTAATTTTGGCATTTAGGTAAATATTTGGATAAGGGGTGTTTTATTTTACTTCCAAATGACCTACTAAAAAAAAATCATGGCCCCCTCCAAACTAGGGTGGTGCCAAAAAATACAGTTATAAATTTTAGGCTTAAACTCGATGTAAAAAAATAAAATAAAAAAGTCGGGTTCCTATGTCCGCCGCTAGAAGGTACATGACGAGATAAATAGATGAAGAAAAATAACAAACGTAAGCAACAATGGTTGGAAATCGAATCTAACCGAAGCTCCCGAGACTTGAAAATCTGGTTTAGGATATTAAATTATAATTGGTAGTTTTAGTTGGCTTCTTAGAAGGTTTCAGTATAACGGGTTAAGCTATGAGTTTGAATGAAATTCTATACTTTGCTATTCCTTCTTCTTGCAAGTATATATTCTTTCTTCTTGCAAGTATATTTTTGATGTCCGTGAACATACTATATAAAGTAACAAATATTTTTGAAAAATGTATAATCTAACAAAATATCCAACTTAATAGTATTTTATTCGAGGTTAATAATATTTTTGCCTTATGATATTATGTAGATCTAAAAATTATTCACCATGAAAATGAAAATAAAAGTGCACGAAAAGTAAAGAGACACCAGAATTTTTACATGGTTCGATCAATGTGATCTACATCCATGGTTCTTCACTATGAGTGTTGAAATTACATGAGTATTACATTTAGAATCTTCATTAATGGTTTTTTTTGCTAGAGCTCTAGATTTGGGTGATGGTGGTGATGGATGGAAGAGAAGAAGTAAAAGATATTTGTGTGTTCTCTCTCTCAACTGATTTCTCTCATCAAAATGACCTTTCTCCTAAAAATGATCTCTCCCTATTAAAATGTCTTCTAGCTCCTTATATAGATAGTTATCCTAGTAGAAGACAACCAACACTCACATGCATGATCACAGTTGACTGATTCTGTTTCAGTTTGTCTTATTCGTCAGGCTTTTGGGAAGATGTCACTGTCCTTCGCACTGTCTGTTGGTTCTTCGCATTTCTCTGATGAAGTTGGTCTTCATATTATCTTTATCGCGTGATTACTCTTCCTCTTGTCTTCTAATAATTATTGTGTTTTCGTGATTGAGATTTTTTCGTCCAGGACAAGGTTGTATGTTTTCTCTTGAGCGATATTTCTCCCCTACATTTTGCCTCTTCTAGCGTTGTTCTTTTGTAAGTTGAATAATGCGAGAATCCTGTTTCTCCCTTGTGACTTTTTTCTTTCTTTTATCCGACATGTTTCCGGGTTTCCCGTATGGTTATCTCCACGTGCATTTATTTGTCTCTTCTTAACTTTATGTCTTTCATACTTAAGCTTTGAACCGAAAGCGTACTTCTGAGCGATACGAATTTGAATTTGCCGCGAAGGATGCTATTGATGAGTGCATTGCCCTGAAGGCACAAGTTACCCTATTATGTGATCAAGTATCGGGACTTCGTGTTGATAACCTTGGTTGGCGGACTCGGTCAGATCATCTTAGTTCTTTGTCTGGTCAAATTGCTAGGGCTCTAGAGGTGTCGAATATGCTGAATCGAGCTCTTCAGGATGATAATCGCGGCTTGAAGGATAGTAAGCTTTATTTTGATGGCGCGTATTATAGACTTCATCGAGACCGCAATTTATTGGAGAGGTCTCTTCAACTTAAGAAGGACGAAGCTAGTGATTTAGCATTGAAGTTGGCAAGGTTATAAGATGAAAGAGATGTGTCTCGCCAAAGCAGAGACAAGGCACTAAGAGATCTTCAGTCACTTCAAGATATTAACCATCAATCTGTAGTTTCTCGTGATTTTCGTGTTGTTGCTTCGCAGAATGAGGGTAGTCGTGAGGGCTGCCACGGCTGTTGCCTCAGTTTTGCGTTTCTGCTGAAGTTTCGTTGTTTTGACTGATCTTCTTTTCCAATTTTTTGTAGAGTTATCCCGACGAAAAATTGCCGTGCTGAAGCATAAGTTGGAGGAATCTATCAAATCGCGTGATGCCTCTTCCCGACAACTCTCCTTATCCTCGCGTTTGGTGTCTGATTTGTTGTAGGAACGAGACGAATTGCGGAAATCCAAGGAGGAGTTGGAGCAAGAATACCAGTTGTTTAGAGATAGGGTTAGTAGGAGATATTCTAAGGCAACCCAGCGTCGTGTAAATGAGGAAACTCAAATCGCAGTTAACTGGGTTTGTGAAAAGCATGGGCTTTCGCACGAAAGTTATCCCCAAGTTCCCGTTAGTGATGATGAGGAAGATGAGGAGGCGAATAAGACGACTGCGACAACTGCCGAGGGCGAGCAGGCTGAGAGGTCTGATCCTGTTGATATTGCCGCGAACCAACAAGCTGATGGTGGCGTCGACATTTCGGTGCAGAATGTTTCTTCTATGCCTGAGACTGTCAATTCTCCTTTGGTTGTTCCTGATATCATCTCTTCTTAGGCTCTTGTTGTTTTTTCTTACTTGTGGTCATCTGTATTTTGATTTCTGACTGGTTAACTGGGTGCTCCCAAGCTTGGGGCGAAACTTGGTTTTTACTGTCCTTCTTTTTCTGCGTTCCAAAATTTAGAACAGGTAATCCTAATTCTATTGTTATATGTTAAGTATGTGGTCTCAAGATACTTCTTAGCATATTTCTAGGTGTGACTGAGAAGGTGGAAAGCAAGGAATTTTAATATTCCCATATTTTACTCCGCTTTGCACCTTCGAAGGAGGGCCAATATCTCAAGTATTATCTCGAGAGTTAATACTAGTGTTCACACAAGGGAACTAGATGAGGTTCTAAAGGATAAAGAAAGTATGAATGTTTATTTATAGTCTACGCGAATATTATTTTTAGATGAGTGCGAATAGTATACTATTGCGAAAAATAACTTTATACGTGAATGTAGTTGTTTCTTATGATGTTATCTAGGTATGCGATTTTATATGAAGATAATCTGTATTTCTATGCTGAGGTTCAACTGTGTATAGTGTGTGTCGCATAGTAATTGGGCGAACATGAGTGTTTATTCGGACCAATTTCTTTTATGTTTCTAGCACCAAAATGTAGTTGCATCTTTTCTTCTACTACACCCAAGATGATCTAAACCATTAAAACACATCAAACATACATAAAACATACATAAAAGAAAGATAAAGAACAGGAAAGTAAAGGGGAAACAGATCTTTTACGTGGTTCAGTCAATGGTGACCTACATCCACGGGGTATCACTATAATATGAGGTGTTTACAAGATCTCCATTGGAGGAGGCTCTCATGGAGCTCTAAGGAAGAAGAATGGGGCTAGCCTTAGCTAGAAAGACCATCCAAAGATCCCCCTAACCTATTTCTTTTTCTCTTTTATAGGGTAGGTGGTTACATCGAATTACATTTATGCCCTTAGGGCTGACTAAATGGGATAAGATACTTCGGCTCTTAATCTTGCGCCACGTAGCGATCTCATCTTTTGCACTCACAACTATTTAGCATGCATAGGCGAGTAAATGTCTTGAAACTTGATGAGGAAGTATACTTAGCTTGACTGGAGTATGCCTCCTTATCGTCCTTCTCGTGTATTAGTGCGATTGCCTCGGTTTCCTTCGCGCTCCTTAGATTCTTTGCATTCATACGAACCTTTATAGGTCTTATTTTCCTCCTAAGTAAGATCTTATTGCCTTCATCACATAGAGATCTTAAATGACTTATGGTCGCCTTGGGTAGGGTCTTCAACATTGGGCGACGAAATCTCAGTTTCATATTCTCTTGCGAGTCATTGGCCATTGACCTCGCCTTATCTATTGTTAGTATTTTTACCTCTTCAGGTTATTTCTGCGACAATGTACCAAGCCTAAGATACTCCCGTGAGTACAAAGCCTCAATACATTGCCGTCTTTGACACAATTCAGCTCCCTAGTGGAGGATGCCTCCCATTATATTCCCCCTGAATTGCCCCTTCAAGGAAGTCACCCCTAACCATTTCGGTTGGGCTCCTCCCATCCAGTTATGAAACAACCAGTGTTGTTGTGACCTCATTCCTTTCGCCTATGTGGCTTACGGGATCGAGATCACACCCTAGGTGGGGTTTCTTTGGGACCGGGTGCAGATCCAATCCAGGCCATCTTTTAACTCTACTGACTATGTTTTGATGTGATTTCAACTTTGTTGTAGTAAAAGGTTCGTTGAGACTTGTGAAAGCAATTGATTTTAGACTTATTTAAACTAAAAAATAGAGAAAATTTAATTCCAAATTTAATTTCAAGATTGAAAATAACCAAGACACTAGATTCCACTATTACACATGAATGAATGATGGTAAAAATTCCAAAACTCTAATTATCTGTTAAATCTCTTATTTCTTAATTCACAAATAATCAGGCATATTCTCAAACATTAATTGTATTCCCTAAGCATAGATTATCTAAACAAAGTATAACCTATCTAATTGAACCACAACTAATTAAGAAAATAATGCAAACAATTAAAATTCTACAAAGTAGTGATTCAGTGAATTATAAAATATAAATTAGAGAAAAATAGAATAGTTACCAATTATTCATGCATAAATAGCTTCCTCCGTGCCTTGGTTACATGAGAATTAGCTCATCATCATGGAAACACGCTCAAAATTCATCTTTATTGCTCAAAAATGGTGTTCACAATAATGAAATGGGAGAAAAACAATAAAACCGGGTTTGTAACAGTTTTATTTGTTACAAACCGAGCTGTTACAGAGAACGATAAAAATGAAGTGTTGTTGTCACTGTAGCAATACGACCCACAAACAATTGTCGTTGTCACTGTTGGAAAACGACGGTTCTGCGTGCGTCTTATGTTCTTCGTGTTTTCACAGCAGCAGAAAATGGAGTTTTTCTGCCACTTGATTTCTCGACTTTCTAATGTTCCAAACTGCTCCCAATTCTCCCTACCTCTTCCCAGCATACCCAGAAGCGTATATATACCCATTTGGACCGAGAATAAATCATAATCTCGGAAATCAATCAAACATATTTTCTTTTACTCCCATGCAAGATACGGAATCATATCTCTGCTCGCTAAAATCTTCAACTGACACACTCCAAATTGACTGAAACACGTTCCAGAATGAGTAGACAACGTTGTAGACTCGTTCATTGCTCCAAGAATAGCCAGAAATCCCGAGAATCTCTCTCTGCATACACGAACTTCCCTGTATTCGTCCCACCGTGATTATAGCCCAATTTCTTCAAATATGAAGGACTTACCAGTCCTGTGTGAGTGTAACAGGCTGGAATAAGTCGATTGGAGTGATTGAATCTCGCCACAGCTCCTCCAAATTCAAAAAAGAAAACTCCTCAGGTGAACAAAATTTGAACCTGCATTTTCCCGCCAATTTTTTTTTTTAAACCGTGAAGAAGAAGGGTGTCCCCCTAACCAAGCCGGGAGTGCGAATAGCAGGTGCCCAACTGAGGTGCCCCTTATCCAAACTGAGAGTATGAATAACAAATATCCTCCAGGGGTGCTCCGCATAATTTTTCGAGCCGATTTTTCCAAAAATGTTTATTTCCCAAAAATACCTACAAACACATAAAACATCATAATAAGTACAAAAATGGGTACTAACAATATACACAATAGAGATGAAAACAGACACATAAATGCGTCTATCATGTTTCTACACCCCTTATCATAGAACTTTTCACTGAGTGGTTCGTTCTCAGTGGCCTCCAATGGATAGGCTTAAGTTTCGCCCCAATAAGTGACTTTTTCAGGGTTACCCAATATGACGCGTGTTAGGGCTTATGGTCACCTCTTACACATTGTGCTGTCCTCCGGTCGCACAATAGTGCGAAGTAAGTTGACACGCCAAAATCGGGTACCCCAGCCTCCCTAATTAGACGTTTTAAATAGTAACTTACTGCCCCTATTGAGGTCTTACGAGATTGTCGTGTAGACTTTATTTCGCCTTTGGCTTCCTCACGCGCATAAAGAACTTTGTTTCGCGTTAACACTTCTTCAGTTGATACATGGCTTGCTCTCTTCGTCATATTACTTCATTTTCATCTTTTGGGGTGTGATATAATCGTGATGCATACCCTTGTTGTCACTTTCAGTTGCTACTTCCACGAAGTTGATTTGGATTTCGGGTTGTTGTCCAGTGACCTACTTCTTACTCATACTATGAATTAGATTGTTACTTATTGTGCGATCCATAATTTCACTACTCTGGATTTTCCACCTTGACACCATCTCTCGTAAGCTCTCCCCTTGTTTTCTTTTTAGGACAAATAGTGCGTTTCTTCCTGTTTTGAGCAGGACGAGCTGTGCATGTGCGCTTATGAATGCACTTTGCAATTCGGGGGATGACACGTCACCAGTCTCTTGTGAAAAGATGCACTTTACCATCTTGCTTTGTTTATGAACTTTCCTCAGCCTTTGCAAGCTTGTTCTCGCGCTGTCAGCCCCATACTCAGTCTTGTCCTCTTTCTTAGTGTTTTGCTTGGAATTCCCACTATGACTGCCCTTTTCTTTCGCATGGTATCTTGTTTCTGTCCTTACTGCATTGATCATTAGTCTTTCCGCCCTCTTGTCATCTTTCGCATTCTGTTTTTGTTTTTTCTTTAACTTCGCCTTTCCTTCGTACTGTTTCACATCCAGTTCATTACATGTTTTCGCACAGATGCAGTCCCCTGCGAATTCTCCTATACCGGATGGCATGGGAAATTGTATTCTCCTGTGATAAGTTGACGTGACTCCCATTACCCCATGAACCCAGGGCCTCCCTATGATAGCATTGTAGGGCGACTCTACATTGACCATACAAAATGTTACCACGGTCTCCACAGTTCCTATGGGGATGATCATAGTAATTTCTCCCTTTGGCTTCGACGCGACACTATTGAATCCATAGATCGTGTATGTGGATGGGATTAGATCTGAGTCGCTGTACCCCATGGTTCTGAACGCGTGATAAAACAAGATGTCGACTGAGCTTCCTGTGTCGACAAGGATTTTATTTATCTTCCAGGGAAACTTTCTCTCTTCTTCATCCTCCTCCCACCTGGAGTGTGGTTTCATGGTCATAGTGATAACCAATGGATCTGCATGCATCCCTCATGCGGGTATATCTTCTGTTGTAAAAGAAATTTGTTGCTTCTGCCATTCCTCCAATGGTTTACTCTTTGTTACTAAGTGTATCTCCCTGCCTTCGTGGTCCCTCTTGTGAACCCGGCTTAACACGTTATCATGAAAGTCGTTGATGTCTTTGGCAGAATGGATGATTGAGTTTATCCGTCTCGAATTTTGCCCGATCTCAATGCGATGTATGACTGTTTGTGGTGGTTGTTCCCTTGGTGGTTCACTTGTTTCCAGGAAATGGTTCAGCCTTCCTTTTTCGATTAATTCAAGTAAGTGTTTTCGCACGTTTCTGCAGTTCGCAGTATTGTGGCCATGAAACCGATGGTATATGCAATACTTGCCATTTCTATTTCCATGTGGAGGTTCTCGCCCTACATTTCCAGGTATTTGTATTTCTTCAGTTAACACGACAACATCCCAGATTTTTTCTATTGGGGTGTTCCACCTTGGGAGTTTGACATCTTCAAACAAGGGGTTATAGGGTCTTCGCTCAAATCTTTGGTTGTTATTGTACCATGTCCTTCGATAATTGTTATATCTTCCTCCCAGATTTTCGTACCTCCTTGCTGTATAATTGTATGCGTGGGCCTTATCTCCGTACTCCCTTCGGAACCATTCTTCGTCTTTACTTGACAAAGCTACCTCTTTCACAGTATTTGCCTTTACTGGTCCTCTCTCCCCAACGTTCAAGGTACTTTCCACATTGTCTATGATTCGCGGTAATAGTGTTGCGCTCCCCCCTTTTGCGGCTACTATGGTGGTTATATTGATCTCAATTTCTTTTTGCTTCTAGTGTGATAAATTCCTCTTGGTACTCCCTCAACTCTTGCATGTCAATCGAATGTCTATGTCGGAATATCTCCACATATAAGAGATCCGTCGCGTACAAAGCATTGACGAAGGCAAGGATTAGGTGTTGCTCTGATACTTATCCTGCGGATCGACTACACATGGTTCTCCATCGCGTAGTCAAACTTCACATACTTTCCCCGGGCATTTTCTTTATGTCAAAGGCGTTTTCAATGCCTGCTTTGGTCCGGTTGTTCCTCCGCAAGGTTCGTCCACGGAGGGTGAGTCAGGGCCTGTTGGTTATGTAATTTCCCAGGAATAGCTTTCGTAATTGCGCGAATGACGTCACTGATCCTTCGCATAAATTATCAAACCACAGTAACGCCTCCCCTGTTAAGCTCGCTGGAAAGTACCTGCATAATACTGCTTGGTGCTGGACCTAGGACATCAATGTGAGGTTGTAAGCTTTCATCTGTTGTACCGCATTTCCTGTTCCATCAAAGATGTTGGAGAATACAGGTAAAGGGCATTTGGCTGGTATTAGCGCTTATACTATCTCGCGCGAAAATGGTGACCTTTCTGCCTCTTCTATGGCTTCTGCTAACTTCATTTTTCCTCCTCCTATCTATTACTGTTTTTCACCACATCTCTGAGTTCTTCGAGCTGTTGCTGTATAGCTTGGTTCGCGCTGATCTGTTCTATTTCCATTTGCCTTGGTTCCATCAACCCTCTTCGTTCTATCATGTTCCTTTCTATCGCCTCCTAGTATCTCGTTCCATATCTGTTTATCTCCTACACCTTTGGCTTTCGCGTTATGAGCTACTTCCTTTCCTTCCATCGTATCTCTGGGGTTCGTTTTCTAGGCTTTCTCTCCATTCTCGATTTCTTCTCCTCTCGGCTCGTTCTTGCAACCTTCTTTCTATGTCGTGTGTGATTTATCTTTCCCGTTCTCTTTCGCGTACTCCTCGTTCGTACTCTTCACGGTTTTTTTGCACTTCCCTACTTGGTGTACGACGTTCTCTTCTTCTCCTTGAAGAACTTCTACTCGTCTGAGTTTCTGTTTCCCCAGTTTTGAGTCTGTATACCTCCATTAAATCGATTATTTTCCTCTGTTAGCATGGCGTTCTGTCGTGCTAGATTTGCACGCTCTTCTGCTAATTCAGCATCTCTTGCCCTACTTCGTTCGAGCACTTTCCTTAGTTCTCTTTCAATTCTCCTGTCTTAGATGATCCGTTCCCTTAACTGCTGAATGGTTAAGTTATCCTCGTTGCATGGGTTTTCGCCTCCACCCTGCATCGCCTGACTCTCCTCTTCCATAGTTTCAGTATCAGTTGTGTGTACAACACCTTCTTCGTAGAAGATTCTCTCTTGATTGTGACCTTGCACTATGGGATTTTGAGCGACCGTGTTGTTGTCCTATTGGTCTGCTTCGATGATAGAAAGGAGGCTGCGATTTCGATTTTGTCGTTCTGCACCTCGTCTTTCTCTAGCAGCTGAAGTCTCTGCTTCATCTCTTGCTCCCCTTCTGTTTGCTACTCTGTTACTTCTGCGCATAGCAATGACATGTCCGGCTCTTGATGCTCTTCGCACCATCTTACTTAGTTAGGTATGCCTGACAAACGGGATTTGGTGGGTACTCAGTGACTGATGAGATATTTTGAGAAAGGATTTCAGTAAATATTTAGTGATCTTCAAGGTTTTTGAAGGGTGAGCAGACTTTGATATGGTTCTTCAAATAGTACAGTGGTGTACATATTGAAACTTCATGATGAGCTGAAGTGTAAATGGGATAGAAATAACAAGTAAACTTTGGAAATGTTAGAGCATAGCTCGGTTGAAACCACCAAGCGTTGGTATGTCAAGTTTGGTTGTCATATTTTAGTGAATCAAAACTCATTTAAAGAGTCGCTTGATTATATGCTAGAGTCAACTTCGTATAGGTTAGCTTGAAAGTATTAGGATATGAGATATTACAAGTATTACGTGAAGACTTGAAGAATGTGAAGAAGTAAGGATCTACAACGACGACATCATTCTTCCACTTGAGGTTAGTAATATTTGACTTGAACCGTTTCATTCCCTAACGTATCTTTCAAGTCGTGCATATTGAAAACAAAAATGCGAAGCTATGAATGATTATACTCTAGTTAGACGTAGTATTAAGGAATACAATATGAAGTATAACGCTTATCTTTTGAACTTCGTATATAAGACATCGACATAATCGTTTGAATGCTATTGTGATTATGTATGGGTATGGGGTGAAGATTTCATCCTAGGAAACAATGTTTTACATTCGTTTAAAGGAAGTAAATTCATGAACTTGTTTTATGAATCGAAAGGGAAATTGCTAGGCTTATTGGTATTGTTATTCATTGCATATCTTTTAAACTACCAATATGTGTGTTTAGTATTACCGCTCATGACTTGTTTATATTCTTGGTAAAACTGTTCACAAGGCCTGACTTTTGTATTGGTATGACTTTTATTAGTGAAACCGATCTTAAGTAATCACCTGAGATGGTATGATCGATTTGTTGTAATTGGTATGACCAACTCTAGGCAAAGGGGAACAGATCCTAGTAAGAGGTGCAACCGATCACAAAAGAGGAATCGATCCTTGTAAGAGGTGCAACAAGTTTCTAGATATTGGGAACCGATCCTATGAACATGTGCAACACGTGTTTAGATATTGGAAACCGATCCTATGGACATGTGCAACAAATACAAGTTAGATACCATATATATGTGGGAACCGATCCTAGTACCTAGTCAACCAAGTTTTGGTAACTAGAGTGACTAATTCTAGTACCTACATGGAGGTAGAACCGAAACTTGTTTTGGTAGAACCGTGAAACCCATGTTTAGTGATTTGATAGGATAATCAATCACATAGTTCTTGGAAGTCATATGAACCAATTATAAACTTGTTTGGAAGTGTGGAAAATCGATTCCAAGATTGTAAGTATGAAAGAGGACTTATAAAGTAAAGATGTCGACATACTTTGAACATGTGTAGTAACGCTTATCTTTTATTGTTCAAAGATATTCCTTAATAGCTAAAGGAGAATCCCTGATCGAAAATAAATTGAGAATCTTTTAATTAAGGTTTTTAATTTTATATTTGGAAAATAAAAATTAGTAATGTGCATTTACTAATTGGAGATTTTCTAGTGAGATTTCGGTCAACATTTGGACAAAGCATTTCCAGGAATTATGGAAACCGAATTTGGAATATATTGCATATCTTGAGAATATTTTCGGTTTTGGAAATTCCTTGGTGTCCAAACTTCCTTGGTCTATAAATATCAAAGTTTGCATTTCGAGCAAACTAATCCTCAAAGCCAGCAAAACTACCTAGTTGTGTTGTTACTAGTGGAGGCGCCTATTCGGAGAGGAAAGTAACCTAATTAGGCGAAATCTCTTACGGCCGCTCAGTTTAAATACTTCTTTGGGATTGAGAAGCTCTATTAGTACCATTGGTGGGAAACTAGATAATTGCGGTTTATTATTAGTTTTCGATTGATTTGATTGACTAACGGTTGTTGAACTTTGATTGCACCTAGTTTGTTTATGCTTGAGAATCTTCTCTTCTGATATAAAATTCACTCAAACTAGATCGAAGTTTCGATGGGGATCTTTAGACTATTTGTAGATCTAAAGACGTCTTGTGATAATCCATTGTTAACAGACTCTGTTCTGTGTGTGATTGATCACAAGAGATTCAAGTTGATTGTGTGCACGTGTTTATTGAAGATCTAAGAAGATTTGAAGACGAAGAAGATTTCTGATTTGGGTTCATAATCTTTGGTGCGCACTATACTTGTTTCGGGTAAAGAGGATCCAACTATAATCGATTTATCTTTTTGATAGATTGGATTGATTAGTTGAGTAGATCGGCATCAATACAATTCTTTGTAATTCAAAGTATTTATTGCAAAATCTTGACAATTACTTTGGTAGTTGTTATTGGATAGATCTAAGAACCTGACAAAGGAGTTTATTGGGATAAATGGAAGAGCCTTTTTTCAAACTCATATCACTTGATTGAAAAGAGTTGTTACCGAACAGATTTGTTGTTCCTTTATTGTTTGGAATACGAACCAAAGGAATTGTTCCAAGTGCGTGACTTATTAACAAGTTTGAGGCGCAGGGATACAGACGGAACTAGGTGAACTATAGGTTTAGTTGCTTGGTATCAACTATACGAAGTTGGTTTGATTTTGTATAGCGGCTTAATCCTGAGAGTATTCAATTCTGGACAAGGTCCCGGGGTTTTTCTGCATTTGCGGTTTCCTTGTTAACAAAATCTTGTTGTGTCTTTTACTTTTATATTTCCGCAATTATAATTGTTTTTACTATAATTAGAATTAAAATACACAAACGTTAATTCCTATTTACTTGATAGTAATCCTATTGTGTTTGGTTAAGTACGAACCATTTATTAAGTAAACATACTTCTTTGTTGTATTGTCTTGATCTTGTATCCATAGTCAATCACACAAGTTATCTTGTTGTCGTATTGTCTCGATCTCGTATCCATAGACGATCACATGAAGTGTGAAACGATAAGTTGTATTGTCTCGACTCGGTCTATAGACAATCACTTTCGGAGAAAGGACTTATAGGTGGAAACGTTTTAGATTGAGGTATATTTGGGGACCCTCGTCTTTTCAGGAAAGTAATGGTTCCCAACTGGATATCAGCAGGTGAGGATGAATCCTCCCTGTTTCTAGCGCCAAAATGTAGTTGCGTAAAATCCCACAACTACACCCCTTATGATATTATGTAGATCTAAACATTATTCACCATGAAAATGAAGATAAAAGTGCTAGAAAAGTAAAGAGACACCAGGATTTTTCACATGGTTCGATTAATGTGATCTACATCCATGGTTCTTCACTATGAGTGTTGAAATTACATGAGTATTACATTTAGAATCTCCATTAATGGTTTTTTTTTGTTGCTAGAACTCTAGATTTGGGTGATGGTGGTGATGGATGGAAGAGAAGAAGTAAAAGATATTTGTGTGTTCTCTCTCTCCACTGATTTCTCTCATCAAAAATGACCCTTCTCCTAAAAATGATCTCTCCCTATTTAAATGTCTTCTAGCTCCTTATATAGATAGTTACCCTAGTAGAAGACAACCAAGACTCACATGCATAATCACAGTTGAATGATTCTGTTTCAGTTTGTCTTATTCGTCGGGATTTTGGGAAGATGTCACTGTCCTTCGCACTGTCTGTTGGTTCTTCGCACTTCCCTAATGAAGTTGGTCTTTGTATTATCTTTATCGCGTGATTACTCTTCGTCTTGTCTTCTAATAATTATTGTGTCTTCGTGCTTGAGATTGTTTCGTCCAGGGCGAGGTTGTATGTTTTGTCTTGTGCGATATTTCGTCCCTACAATTTTGTTATGGATTTCTTATATAAACCATTTTGTCTAGAAAAACCCTAGCCTCCCTTGTTTTTTTGTGTGGAGGTAATATCAACGTTTTCGATCAATCTGGTTTTCATGGAAAATCTTGACAATGATGTCTTAGAAAACATACTTTTTCGGTTACCATTAGGGGTTGCTTATTCACAGGCTAAACGTGCGTGTATGCAAATCATGGAAAACTATCCTGGAAAATAGAACTCATAACGAGGTGGGTTCCCTTTTTGGATTCGGCAAGTACTCCAATCGTCGCACAAATAAAAAGTTCCATATCTTCAATGTTAACCTCAACGATGCCCCAAAAACCTTCAATGTTTGACCGCCAAAACATGCGAGATCGAGACAAATGTATAATTCAGCTACTAAAGGGGACCCCCAATCAAAAGTGACAGCTTTTTCCGTATCTTACAACGCCTCTAGCCACCCCACTTGAGTACTTGAGTTTGAGTTGGGGAAAAAACATGGACCGAGTATCATTAAAATAAATACCTTAGCAATTTCTGTATCTTTCGCAGGGTCACACCCTTCCATTACAGGATCGTTACCACCATGCAATTCGTTGACAATAAATGCCTTTAAACCGAAATTAGAAATTCCGCCACCTCTTAAAGCTAAATGATTTTCTTGTGTTGTTACTTGGAAGTGCATCTTTGTACCGTTGTTTGGCTAACCAACTGCCTTGGTCAAATGGAGGATCATCTCCCGTCCAAGAAGGTATCCCAAATAACAAATACAAATCTAATGGTGTTATGCCTGAAAAAAATTCAATTTGTTCATTCATTTGTAATCTTTGTATTGATTGCATAAATATAAATCAAAAGATATCACATACCTATTTCAGAGTCATGAAAATGAAACGTGTGTGTAGTATACCACCAATGCTCCATCAATATACCCACCAGTTTGGGCGAATTTTTATGAGCTTTGATATGGTACAAAGAAATACAAGGAAATCGATCGACAATAATTTTAACACCACGAGAAAGTTGGTCATAAACTTTATGAATTTCGTACCAACCGCCTCTTGATCTATGTAGAGAACTATCCCGCTCAATCTTTGTGGACAGATGACCTTCACTAATTGGTAATTCTGGAAATGAGAGTATCCAGGCATTGTTATCTTCCTCCGGATCTTGTCGTATCCCCGGTAGAACTTCACTGTGTTTATTTTTAGGTGGTTTTCTATTTCATTGTCAACTAATATCTTGAGATCGAGGAGCATTGTAATTAAATGGGTGTTAAATTTGTGTTTAGCAAAATGTATAGAAGATTGAATTTTTGTTGAAAAGATGTAGAGAAGATAGGATTCGAGTTGAAATTCTGTAGAGAAGAAAATCAAGACGTTGTTGTGAGTTGAGAAGATTGAAGTTGGATTTATAGGGTGTAGAAATGTGGCAGTTTTTGGCTATTGGAATGTTACCGTTGTTGAGCTAGTTGAAGCTGACACTCGGCGCAGTTGGAATCGAGGTTCGGTTCAGTTGAAGTCGAGGTTCGGTCCATACTGCAACGGACGATTTTATTAGCCTCGATATACCACTTCTCCACTGCCCAAAACTAACTTTGACAATCCACATAGCCTGCCAAATACTCTAATTAGATGTGTCCCATTGGAGTTGCTCTAACCAAACAAAATGACCAACTAATCAACCATGGTCTGGGGTGGCACCAAAGAGAGAGATTATTTGTCACGTGTATCATCATCTTATTAAAAAGACCATCTCGAAGATGTTGGACGGCTAGATATCAGACCGGATTAAGGTGAAATATCCACACTATTCGCTGCTCTCCATTTAAAAGACAGCGGCAGCAGCAGAAGAAGAAAACATGGTTCGAGGAGGAAGGTGTGCATTTAGAGGGATTTAGTGTTTACTGGAAGATTTTCGTTAACAGTTAAAGTTAAAAGGAAGACGAAGACAGAAATCACAGCAATGGTTCGTCCAAAAGGGTAACTAAATCAAACCCACTTGCATTTCTCTTCATTTTTTCCCAAATCACAAATAAAATTGCAGTAAAATGAGCTCTAATACACCGTAATTTGATTATGTTTGGTTAATTTTTAGTATACGGTTTATTGATTTAGGGATTTTAACAAATTTAGGGTTATGATAATGTTACTGTTAGAAATTAGGGTTTTGTGATTTAGGGATTCAATATAACATGTTTTGCTTAAATTAGGGTTATCAATTGTTGCTAAATGAACTCTAATGAACCATAATCTGTGTTTTCCATGTTTTATTATTAAGTTATGAAGGACTGAAACTGATTGACATGTGATTTATATGCTTGATATATTTCAGGAAAGTTGTTGAAAGGAAATTTAGGGTAACTGTATCAAATGGCATTCTGAAGGGTAAAAAATTATATTGTCGTGATGTTATTGGTGCTACTATTAGCTTTGATAAGTTTAAACAAATGGTAAAGAGTAAGTTGAGGTCTATGGGTTTGTCTGCTGAAATTAGTGTGGAAATATTTTGGGGGAATGATTGGATTGAATGTGAATTAGACTTCTTTGAAATGTGGAGGTATGCTGTGGAAGATAAGTATGGGTTTGTTACATTACATGTTGATATTATTGGTGGTGGTGTAGATATGGATGGCAGTAATGGTGTTGATATGGCAAGTAGTAGTGGTCTTGATATTGGTGGTGGTGATGGTGTTGATATGGCAGTTGGCATTAGAGGCAATATCAATGTTTTGCGCCATCCTATTTCCATCGAAAATCTCGACGACGGTGTCTTAGAAAACATACTTTTTCGGTTACCATTAGGGACAGTTTCTTCACAGGCTAAACGTGTGTGCAAATTATGGAAAAGTATCCTGTCTAATAGACGTCATAACGAGGTGGGTTTCCTTTTCGCTTGCCGTGACTACAAAGCTGACTACAAAGACAATAAAATCCAGCTCTACTTTGGAGAAGAATATGATCGTATTGATATTGGTAATAAGAATATGATGAACTATTACTATTCTCATGAAACACTCATGGAGATGGAACATGGCAGGTTTGCTTATGAATATTACGACGATGACATCCTGGTTGGATCATGCAACGGACTTGTTTGTTTTCAGAAAGAGGATCCTGGATTCTGCGTGCATGAGCCATTCGCAATTTGCAATCCCTTGACAGGGGAATTTATTTTCCTTAAAGCTAATTTGAGGAGGGTGAGTGATGCTAAACTAGTTATAGCTGGGTTCGGGGTGTGGGGTGAACCTTATCGAGTTGCATCTGGGTTCGGTTATTGTAAATCAACTAACAAGTACAAGGTTGTTAGACTTTACACCCTCGATAGGCAGCAGTCAAACGTCCAAATATATACTATTGGTAGCAACGAGTGGAAAGACATGAAAACGGTTATACATGGCACATTCTGTTCATCTGGTATCTTCGCTAACGGTGTTCTTCATTGGTTGAATGGTGATAAAGTTGGAAGTCGCATTACCACCTTTGATTTGGAAGATGAGATGTTTGAAAAGCTCCCTCTGCCACCTATTGAGGCTTTAGAACCTGGAAATTCAGAACTCAAGTTGTTGGGTGGGAATTTGTGTTGGGTTCAGGAAGACGGAATGCGTGTAGACATATGGGCATATAAGAGAAATAATCTTAACACTAGTAATAATAGTAAATACGGCATGGAAGAACATGATCAGAAACGCGACTACTACAGAGGAAACTTTTGGAACTGGGTCAAGGAGTTTAGCATAGAGAAAAAATCATGGAACTGGGAGTTTAGCACAGAGTGTGGTCTCAAGCCATTTGCAATTACAAAAAGCAATGAAGTACTATTGCTGCGCAACAACAACTTCTATTATTATGACCCTAATACTGGAACTAGACACAAACTTGTACATCTTAATGGTGTGGAAAACTGCTCATGCATTCAAGCAATTCCTCATGCAAACAGCTATGTCTCGTTGAAAGATTTCGGCGAAACATGGTATGGGCCGGGGTGCTCCGCAGTTCCTCAAACAAACAGCTCTGTATTCTTGACAGAAAGTTAGAGATGCATATTTTTCTTCTTAAGAACGTACAGAAGAAATTACTTACCAGATTTTCTTTTTGGGTTCTATCACCGTTTCTTCGGATGTTTTTTTTTTTTTTTTTTTTTTTTAATATTTCGTGTCAACGACTCCGGACATGTTTAAAGTGGAGAGAAAATATATTTCTCTATTCATCCCAATATTGTTATTATTTTCTTCTAACATTGAATTTTTAATTTGAAGTCACTGAACACTGTAAAGAAATTCTTTTTTAGGAAGAAGTTCCACTCATCACCCTCCAGGAGGGTATCTTCTACCCTTCAATTAAAGCTTGTCACCCTCTTGAAGATTTTGTATTGAGATCAGATTTATCTTCACTTCTATCTAAGTTAAACACCCATTGCCATTGGTTAGTGATGAAACCAGAGGTTTCTTGCCATTATAGCTGGAATGGTTAGAATTTCAGCCATTGTTTCCATTTCACCTCTTCATTGTCCATGCCTTGAGTTCCCTGCATCACCACCGTGGCCATTGAATGCAGTATCATTTACTCCCTGAGAACCAGTCTTACACATTTTTTTTTATTTTTTTTTGATAAAATATAGAATTCACAAAGATTGAAAGCTATCAAAACAAATTACAAACATGACCAGAATTAGCTCATGCCAATAACATCATTCCAGTTGCAAATAATTCCAAAGTTTATAAGTTTCCTTAGAACGCAGAAAAATATGCAAATTTGTTTCTTGAGCAGCATTGCAGAAAAAACAGATGCTATGGTCTAACTTGACAGATTTTTGCGGAAAATCTAGAGGAGGAGCACCATCATAACAGAGAGCCCACACTAAGAAGGAAATTTTCAATAATAATGACAGTAGGCAAACTAATAAGTCCTATTTATGCGAATGGCTCTATATATTTGCTGTGTGTGCATTGAGAGTGATAATTAAAACACGAATAACCAATTACTTGAGTTCGAAAGTTGTTAGCACCTAATTTCTATTAACTCATCCAAAAAATGCAATCAAACTATGAATGAACATTCTATTTACAAGCGATTAAAGGGATGAAAGATAGCATGTTGAAGGCTCAGAGCCCCTAAATCTAGCTAGGGAGTGGGTGTTCCAGGACCATGGTGCTATCACAAATGGCACCTTCCTACTTATAAGTACCCCAAAGTCAGAACTACTTAGATCACAAATGGCATGGTGCTTTGTTCTTCTGCAGGACAACATGTTGGGGTCAAAGGCACCTATGCAGCTGGAGTGATAGATTCTGAAGCTGGAGAATGCATGGCAATGCTGGAAGCATTAAGATGGCTATCAAGTTTGAAAGTCGACAACTTCCACCTAATTGCAAATGTAAAAGCAATAGTTAATTCAGTAACCTCTGATATTACTCAAGTCAGATTGGAAAATAATAAGTTTATTAGAGATATTCAAGCTGTTTTATCTTCGTTTAGTCACTTTAAAATTTCCTTTATTAGAAGAGATGGTAATCACCTTGAAGATGACATCTCAAAGAAAATTAGGATAGATAAACTTTATGTGGAAGAGTACAATGATTACTCCCCATGGATTGCCAGTTTATTGTCACCGCCTCTGTGCCTGAACCTCATTAGTTCTTAATAAAATTTCTTCTTATAAAAAAAAAAAAAAAAAAAATGTAAGAAGGTACCGGAGGCGAGCTTTCCCCGGCTCCATCCCACCCTGACATCTAAGTGGGCTTCTAAATTTTGTGTAAATTTGAGGCTTAATCCCGCTGCAAAAAACAAAGTCCAGCCCATCTCATCTAGGTTCTTAGTTCCGCCGCTATAAGGTACATGACTAGATAAATATAGACGTAGAAGAATAACAAACGCAAGCAGCCGTAGTTGGAAATCAAGTCTAACCAAAAAACTTTTAATGATAAGGAAATCCTTATATCCAATCTCATTTTGGAAATCAAAGCCGATATTCTATACTGGGCTCAGGAGTGTTAGATGGAGTACGCTTTGAAGACCTTGCTCTTAGATGGGAGGAACTAGTAAGAGAGTGACGAGTTGAGTGCTTGTAATGGACTGCACTGCGGATTGTTCATTTGATCGTGGTGTTTGTGTTCTCATTTGTATTATTCTTTATTCTTTTATCAATATAATTATCTATTTTTGCTGATCAAAAAAAGAAAGAAATCAAGTCTAACCGGGGTCCGAGAGACTTGGAAATCTGAGTTATAATTGGTAGTTTGATTTAGTTCGCTTCTATATTCAGAAGGTTTCAGTTTTGCCAGTACTATATATAACGGTGTTTAGCTATGAGTTTGAAAGAAATTCTATAGTTTGCTATCTTCTTTCAAGTATATTTTTGATTTCAGTAATATAATAAAGGTTCTAAGACGGCCATCGGAGAAGAAGATGAAGAAAATAAAAACAGCAGTTTGCCATCATCAACTTGGTGATCAGGAAGTGCTACTTTTTGAGATTATGAGTAGACTTCCTGTGAAATCACTAATGAGGTTCAAGTGTGTATGCAAACACTCGCAATCAACAATCCAAAAAGATGAGTTCTTTATCGATTTACACTTCTCGCGTTCGAAAGCAGCAACATGTACCTGCTCCCTTCTACATGTTGCTCAACGACATAAAAGTAGTTGCAGGAAATCCTACAACACACCCCTTATGATATTATGATAACAATTCCTAGATTTAACATTATAAACTATGAAATTGAAGATGAAAGTGCTAAAAATGTAAAATGAACACAAGGATTTTTTTACATGGTTCGATTAATTTGATATACATCCATGGTTCTTCACTATGAGTATTGAAATTACATGAGTATTACATTTGGAATCTCCATTAATGGGTTTCTAGTAGAGCTCTAGATCTAGTTTTGTGATGGAGGAAGAAGATGAGAATACAAAAGATAAAGTTGACCTCCCTTTCTCTCTCCTGCCTTTCTTTTTATATATATGTGTACATAGTGGGTGACAGCTAATATGGATAATGGAGTACAGCTAATAAACCCCTTTATTTCGGATCTCGAAGCGCGGCTCTATTAATATTGAAGCGCGGCTCTATTGATATTGCCTCGCACTCTTAATGCTGCTGCGCTCCTTTAATGTTGCCGTGCTCCTTTAATGTTGCTGTGCTCCTTTAATGTTGCCGTGCTCCTTTAATGTTGTTGTGCTCCTTTTATATGCATAAATGATGCGCACCAAATGTATAAATGACGCGCGCTAAGGAAATGTATAAATGACGCGCGCTAAGGAAATGTATATAAGACGCGCATTTGATATTGCCTCGTTCTCTTAATGTTGACGCGCACTCCTATTGGTCTATCGATATTTTTCCCCTACAATAGAAATCCCGAGAGGAATGTGCATTTGTTATCAGCAGAGTTATTTTTACCATCCGGAGAAGATGGACGTGTACAAGTAAGAAACGCCCATGTATGGAAAGTTCCGAAACCACCTTACATGCATCCGGATCATACTTGCACTCTTGATGGGTTGATTTGTCTTATGAATACGGATAATAATTGTGCTCGCATATCTAACAGTAGTACCACATAATCAACACCTTGGATTAAGACACCATTTAAAGTACAATTCGGCAAGGGGTTTCTTATGAAGCATGTATTAGGATATGATCCCGCGACGAAGGTATACAAAGTGCTTGCATTGTGGAGTTTATATAAATATGGTATTTTTAGTGTGGCTTGTGAGGTCTTGACTGTGTGGCAGAATTCATGGAGCCGGATTGATGGCATCCCAACTAGTTCACCACCATACAAAGTCATAAGTTCTGTTTATGTGAATGGTTCTATATATTTGCTCTGTGTGCATGAGATTAATAATAATGACAGTAGGCAAACTATTGTTGAATCTAACGTTGGTAGCGAAAAGTTCAGAATAGTAGAAACAATAGGTAGTTACGTCGGCTTAGCTGATGCGCCTAAGACTCATTTGATAGAATTTAATGGCCGATTGTGTGTGTTAACATATGATACACAAGACGAGACACAGAGATGGATAAAGATGCGTATATTATATGGTCATTGTGAGGATATTCAAGACAAGAAAGGTAAGAACATGAAGACTAGTAGTAGTACCAGCAATGCTGCAGGCAGAAGTAATCATCGGTGGGTTGAAGAGACCTTATCATTACCGCATTACGACACACGTTTGAATTCAATACGACACATTCCAGGGACGAACTTGTTCATCATAAAATCCTTACATATGGAACAACAAAACTAATGTCATTATATTGGATTCAATTGAAATCCCCTCATCCTTGATAGATCAAATTGACACCTGCCTTCTCGATTTCGATGCATTCACTCCTAATCTTTCGCTTGTATATTAAAGAGCAGCAGCAATAACAAAAGTAGAAATTTGTGCTAATCTGTTGGGTTATTTGCTTCTGATAAAAAGTGAAAGATGCTAAATCTCACTCTTGTTCCATTGCGCTCTTAGGCGACATAATGAGAAATTTATTCCATATTTTCCTTTAAGTTGTGGTGCGTTTAATATGTATTTTTTTCTTTCTGAGTAGTCACTTGTTGAGTCTTCTTACGAACATGTCACATATAGCAGCAGTAGGAATTGCCTGTGAGGAGCACTGATGAATCGTGGAAGATAGGCAATGGATGGGTTCAAGATAATCGTTGGTTAAAATGGACATCGCCAGAGCGTCTGGGAGGTGAAGTTCTTATCGTACTTTTTGAAATTTCAGATGTGGTGGGTGGGGTTAGTTGGTAGGTTTAGTTGAATAAGTAGATTTTTACCCTTCGTTTTTATGCCTCTCAAGTGGCTTTGTTTTCGGCACTTCATGTTGATTTTTATATATTCTGATGTGGTACCAGAAGTAGGCATCTTCTCAAATTTTTGCTTTTTAAGTTTTAGGAAGTTCAAAGTTGTATTTCTCGAGGCTGGTGTAATTCCTTGCTTTATGACATCCCTCTTAATGTTCGCGAACGACAAATGCATGGAATTTGCTAAGAAATTTACATTTTTGATGGAATTGGGTGATCGTTGATGCCCTTAATTTAGTTAATGAATCCAATAGTTGATTCACTAATTTTGTTATATGATAGCCTCATAATTTCTAATAATACAAGATTAGTAACTGAAAAGGTGTTTTTCTCTATTCACAAGATCATGTATTCTTAAGCATTAAGGTGTAAATATACACCATTTATCCGCCTCTAGTGCGTAGGTTTTTTTTTTTCTCTCGATGATTCTTATGTTGCCTTCGACATCAAGGAGTTGGTAATTGGATTTTTGAATCTTGCTAGTGAAAAGAGAATTGCTCATTTGAATTAGCTGCCCGCAGAGAGAGCACATTTGGTGCTCAGTTTGAATTAGCTCCTAAGTAAAGATGATATGGCTGTCTACATTTGGTAGCTCTCACTTTCATAAAATTATTCTGCCCCATCTTTGTCATATCTATCCCAGTCTTTTATGTCAGTGCAGTATGGTATTAGCAGTCATTATCATCTAATTAGGCCTTTTTGTTTTATTTTGCATTGTCTCCTCTTTGGCTTTAGTCTTTCCGGCTAATCGTTGGCTTTCCTTGCTTTGCTAAAAGCATGTTGCATTCTCATGTTTGTCGGGGATTTTGGCTGGTGAGCATCAATGCACAATTTCTTGTTTAAATTCCGTCAGTTTTGGTATATATCTTAAAATGTCAGTCTAGAGTCGATGGGATTTTGGAAAAAGAATAACCCCTTGCAATTGTTGAATGCAGGGTCTTCCTACTTCTTTTTCAGGCCAACACTTACCGAAACAAGATGAAATAATTATTCTTGTTGATGAATCCGGGGAAGAATTCAAAACTACTTATCTTGCAAACAAGAACGGGTTAAGTGCTGGATGGAGACGGTTTGCAACTGTTCATGGTTTGATTGATGTGGACGCTTCTGTGTTTCAGTTAATCGAGCCTGCGAAATTTAAGGTGAGAACTTTAAAGCTCATAGTCTATATGAATTTCATACTGCTTATGTTTCAAATCTTCATCATATACTTTACTACCTCTCGTGCGCCTTTGGCGCGTAAGATTTTAGATTTTGGCCGCGCTTTCGGCATGTCAGAATCTTTTTGGCTTGCATAAACCTATTTATCTTCCCAAAAATCCATCCCGACCGCTCTTAATCTCTCCCAAAACGGCAACTGTGTCATAGTTAATTGATAAATTTTAGATATTCATTTGTTCACTGCCCCAGTTATAGAAGGTCCTAGGATCATTTTTTTAACTACAATAAATACGTATTGGCACAACAAATGTCAAATGGTCTGAACAGCTTAAAACTCAACAAACGACCATCTGGCGCGTCAAAATCATTTTAGGTCGTGGGATAGTTTTAGATTACGTAAATCTTTGGCATAGAGGTTTGTATCGCCATACTGTAATGTATAGATTTGATGAATCTTTGGAGTGCTGATTTTCATAACATACTCTGGCATATAAACAACTTACAAAATGAAGCATAACGCGTGTTAATAGTGTTAAAGTGACAATAGCAATTAGTAATATTGAGATGGTATGTGATAGTGGTAAAGAATGACTCTTGATAATCCTGGACCGGTACCTAAAAAGCCAAAGGTTTGACATCTGGGGATACATTTATGAAAATCATCTACCGAAGATAATAATCATCAATCAAAGATAAAGGAGCATGTGGCGGACGTAATTTTCTTAAACTGTAGGCATAACATTCACTATCATGTGGCCATCCCTGCCGTAACATTCCGTAAAAGCATCAAATGGCATGTACGTACAATAAAATTTGCTTTGAGTTAATGCACATTTTCTTTGTTAGGCATTTTACAGTGTTTTTTAGGTTTTTCTGAAACATTTTACAATGTGATTGAAAAGGAATAGTTTACTCCAGTCATTTTTTTGTTGAAGCATTTTACACCAAATCGGGTTCAAAGAGTCCAATGCCATATTTTATTCCCAGTCAAATGATAATTTTTCAAACTAAAATAGATAACTTCAGTTACCAAAATAGCTTTCAGAAGAAATATGATGCGATCAAGATACTCATATCAAAAATTTAAAATTAAACCGTGTTCAGGTTAGTGTGTTGCTAATTATATTCGACTTCATATGCACTAACGAAATCACAGAAAGTTGTTAGAGTTGGCATCACATTTGCTAACAGATCGACATTGCACTTGCTGGGAGACACTCTTTTATGCTTATTTCGTGCTATAACAACTTTCGTCAATATCCGCATCTTCAAACTAATCATACTTAAAAGAGAAGAGGATGTACCGAAGAGAAAAAACAGTGGGCAAATTTCAATTACCAAAAAATGCACAGAAAGATCAAATTAATGGTGATTGAAAAGGAATAAACGACAACAGACCAAAAATCATACAGAGATAACACTTTCGTTTAACAAATAAAATCTATTCAACTAAACTTTAATGCAACAACTATGCAAGTCTTCACAAATTGTCGAGAACATCATAAAATTTCCATTGAACATACGGAAATCTGGTTGAACTTGCTGTAACTAAAAGAAACAGTATTGATCAACCGATAGTGCGATATAAATCACTGATATCAAGTCCCCATTGTTACCTCATATTTGGCAAAACCACAAAGATTCCATAAGAGCAGGCTCTTCCTACAACAGTTCCAAACAAAAATAGTTAGGATGATTTAAAGAAGCCTCCCGTAACAAAAAAAAAAAAAAAAAAAAAAGGGGTGCAGAGAGGGCAAAAACACGATGAACAACGTAGGCGTCACAACAACGGCATTGAGTTCTTCCATGAACCAACGGTTAAAATGGAAACCAAAAAAAAAATGTAGATTACGAAAAAGGTTCAGAGAGTGAAACTTCATGCCTTTAGATTACCTCAAAAGATTTTTTCTGTGAACACACCATCAAACTGATAGAAGCAACTCATTAACTGTCTGTACTTCAATCATCAATCAAATACCTAAACGATGAAGCAAAAGATCAAAATCAGTCTAAATAAAATGAATAACAAAAAATGCAAGTCCCAAGAGACATGAGTTCTTGTACTTATAAAACCTTTACGTGCATACCCATCTTTGTTTGGTTGAAATCAAAGATGTTTGTATAGAAAACCAAGTGTGCACCAAAAATGTTTGTAAAGCTGAAGTACCAAATCAAACATTTAGTCTCTTAATAAATCGACTTGCTAAAATTCAGTTGAGCGAAAAAGTTTTAGCATTTTTGGGGTATGGACGAAAATTTTAACCTTAAATATGCGTTCTCCAACTTTCTGATAAAAAAACGATTAAGAGTTATCAATGAAACCAAAAAAAGAAAAAGAAAGGGAAAACATATCTAAATTTTGTTCAACATTATTTATTGCATATTAACAGAATGCAAAGACTTACACCATGAAGAAATTGGATGTTTCCACTTCCGATCAATAAAGAAACTGTTTGTCTACACAGTATTTCTCAACCTTTACCATGATATCCTGCGAATCAATAACAAAAAGATGTTAAATCTATTAGACTCTTCAAAATATTAATATGGTTCCGACTTTCGAAAAAAATGAAACGATAGAGTTCACAGTATGACGAAGTAAGAGAACAATCTGGGTATTTGATTTAAATTTCTAGAGTGGAAAAGGTGAAGAGAATCATTTTTCTTTTCTTGGATGATCATCAGCGCACAATAAAAGGAAAGTGTTAATGAATTTTGGGGTAGACGAAAAGTGAATTTATGAGGGTACATTTTGATCGTTGTTTCCGCAATAAGAAGTGATCATATTATCAGACATGTTAAGTTGTTAACTTTCAGTTTCTATAAGATTGTTTAATTTTTGTATTGTTCAGCATCATGTTAGCATTCATGTCTTATGCCATCTTGTTTTGCATTCTTTAACCACCTAATCCATAGATGTGTGTTGGCAAGGTTAATCGGTTACTCGTTTAGCTTTACTCTTAGCAAGTACCAAATGATCAATGCTTTGTAATTGCAACCCAACAATTTTCTGCGAATTTATCAATTTGAAATGGAGTACCCTCAATTGGTACCTGCAGTTGACAGGACCCTAGTTACCATGATAGAAATAAATAAAACCTGTTCTCGAGGTGTTATCTGACATTAAACCCTAGTTAGCTCTCATTCTTTTGGATGTCTTATTATCACACACCATAAATTGAACCGATATTCACTGTTTCATATATATCGGTGGACATATAGGTCGATGACCTGAAATACCATGAGGAAGGACCATTGCTGATAGTTGATACTGAATGTTTCCTTAGCGCTGGATGATTAATGTGAATTTGTGATGAAATTGATCATAGCTGACCAGCAATATGCAGGAATGAATTGATTAAAGGGTGATGAGTCAATAATGAGAGATTTTGAGACAAGAAAATATTATGTGATGAATAGAATCAAAACGGCTAGCTACTTTGAGCTGAATCCCTATGGGTGTTTTTCTGACTAAAACGTCGTAAAAAATTACAGATTTCTCTGTTGTATTAGCGCAAGCACTGTGGAGGGCTTCTCTTGCCCATAAACAAGAGATGAAGCCAAGCCAGGGCCAAGGAAAAAAACCAACCATAATGACAGTGTAATGTGGACGGAAATTCATTTTTCTACATTCAAATTTTTTGATCCACCACCCATAAGATAGAAATATTAAGCCAAGTGGTGTGGACCCAAAATGTTATTTTACAAAAACCGAGTTTCAGTTCCTGCCAGCATCTCTTGATCAGTGCATGTTGCACATCTCTAGCGGGCACTAGCCAAGGCTTGGCTTAAAGCTACATTATAGCCAAGAGAAAAGCCATAGTGGTTGTTCTTGGCAGCCAAGAAAAACAGCCCCCCATAGTGCTTGCCCTTGGAGTTGACTACTTGATATTCAAGAATACCCAATTACTTCGGTGCTAAAGTTGTTAGCACCTAAATGAGAAAGTTACCCCCATATTTCTCTTTAAATTGTGGCGTGTTTAATAGATATCACACACATATATATATATATATAGCAGTAGAAACTGCACTTTGGACGGGTTGATTTGTGTTACAGAGAGAATAACTCAATAACTCACCCAAAAGGCACATGAGATGAGTGTATCTTAAATATTACCTATGATTCAGCTGTCAATAAACCTTTCTCATCAGGCATGGCAGCGGCAATCAACTCCCAATGACAATACCATTTTTGCTAGAGACACGACTACTTAAGGTGCTATTCTTTTGGTCAGGAGAATTTTGTGGATTCTAGGCCTCCACGAACATAGCCTAACCCTTAATACGGTGTCTTCTATGCTATGGTTCAGAGAGAAAAAAGAGAGGAATGCATTTCTGGTAGGGAAACTGATACCTTGCAACAGTTGTGGACTTGAAGTGGGGTTCCTAGTATAGGCAATTGCCATCTCTGCAGACCCAAAAATAAATAATTTTCTACTACATTCCAAGATTAAGCGCATAGTTCGGGCATGCTCCTGATATAGGCTATGGATGTCCATGGGCTCTATCCAAATCCGACTTAGGAGAAAGAGTGTATGATTTTCTAGAAAACCCGTCGACCCACCGGTTTCCAAAAGTTAACCATTCCTCTTTGGTGGTGTTTTTTTTTTTTTTTGAAGGTTAGTCCTGAAACACTTTGTATATAAATGACGTTCAAAAAGAATAAAAAAGCCAAGCTAGATAAGAAACCAGCAAGAATAACAAACGTAACCAACAGAAGAAAAGGAGATGAAGAATCAAAAATCAGCTTGCGATGGGCTAGTTTGTGAGATATTGAGTAGACTTCCCGTAAAATCACTCATGAGATTCAAGTGTGTATGCAAACGTTGGCAATCCATAATCCAAAAAGATGAGTTTTTCATTGATTTACACTTCTCCAGAATGAAGGCAACACCGCCAACACGTACCTTCTCCCTTCTACATGTTTGTCAACTGCATACAAATCGCAGGATGCGTTTCTTTTCAGCGGAGTTACTTGTACCATCTGAAGAAGAATATGAACGTGTACAAGTAAGACATGTCCGTCTATGGAAAGCCTGGAAACCATGCTTCTTGGATCAACATCTTATATGCACTCTAGATGGGTTGATTTCTTTTATGAATAAGGTAAGTTATTGTGTTCGCGTATATAACAGTAGTACTAATGAATCAACACCATGGATTGATCAACCAATTAAACAACCCAATGATCGAAGACTTGCACTTTGACGCATGCACTCGGCTATGATCATGCGACAAAGGAATACAAAGTGCTTGCATTGTGGAATATATCGTATAAAGTGGTTTGCGAGGTCTTGACTGTACGAAAAAAATTCATGGAGACGGATTGATGGCGTTCCACATATATTGCCGCATGACACAGTAAGTTCTATATATGTGAATGGCTCCATATATTTTCTTTGTACAAACACTTATTACTGTAGTAATCAATGTAGAATTGTGGAGTTTAATGTTGGTAGTGAACAGTTCAGAATAGTGGCAACAGCTAGGTACAGTAGTTATCGTGATGTGCGTGAGGCTTATTTGATGGAAATAGATGGTCGATTATGTCTGTCAACATATGATAGACAAGATAAGACACGTAGAACAATAAAGATGCGTATATTATATGATCATGGTGAAAATATTCATTGGGTTGAAGCACAGCCCTCATCATTACCATTTCACACGGAGTTGAATGCAATTCGACACATTCCACGCACGGACCTGTACATCGTAAGATCCCTAAACGCAAAAGAATCATATGGAAGAACAAAGGCATACTATCATTACATATGGAACAACAAAAGCAGCGATGTTAATATTCATGTCACCTCATTGTTGACAGATGAAACTGAGAAGAACTATGATCTCGAGTTCGATATTTTCACTCCAAATCTTTTCCGTGTAAATTAAGCAGTAGCAGTAGTAGAAGTAGAAAATACTGAACCTAATTATTAGTAATGCGCAGAAATTATTTTGTTGGTTTACTTGCTCAATGTATCTCTATTAATTTGTGGTGCGTTTATTAGACTATAGAGTCTTTAAGTCCTCAATTGCGGTGTTGTTTCTGAAACATGGTTTGGATTCTGGATCAATTAGATGCATATTAAAGGTAAGTCATTAGTGCTTCTTTTGTCTTAATAAATTACACAAAGTAGATGAAAAACAATCAATAACGGAAAGAAATGAAAAAAACCACGCAAACATATACATACACACACGCAACTCCACATACGTAGTCTTATTATCACACACCACACTTACAGCATACTGGTATTCGCCGTTGCATATACTGGTGGACATATCCTCCGATAGTTCAATCGGAAGCACAGAGGTGAGAGTTCAAACCTTCAGTTACCTTATTGCAGATAGCAAGATAAGGAATGGGAACTGGAGAATCCTCATTTATCTTCTCATATTCTATAATCCACTTCACAATGCTTCCATGTCCATCAGTCTTTGGATTCACTACAAGTGATCCATCGAACTTCTTGTAATCATTCATTACATCTCCTTCTATTACGCTATGATGTATTGTCCTTGTTTCGTCGTTATAGGTCGTTTTCTCCTTGATAATCTGTGTTTTACCCTCTGGATGCACGGAAACATAAATATAACCTTAAATAAATTATACCTATAAGCGCATGATATAAAGAAAAAGTAACCGTAAAACAATTTTTATGTTTGCGTACCATGAAGATAGCCCCATTCCTTGATACAACCAGAAGCAAGTCCATCTCCCTCGACACATTTGACATTAGTATAGATATGAGGGAGTACTTCCGGAACCTCTTCATGGTGCTTAATTATTTTGTAAAACTTGTCGGCGTTGCAATTAACCTCCGATTCAGCAATAAGTTTCCCAACTAGACCTGAAATACCATGATGATGAGCCATTGCTGATAGTTGATAATGATTGTTGCCTAAGCTAGATATTAGAATGATTGTGATTGTGATCAAAAATGTTCTTAGCTCAATGAGTTTATATAGAAATAACCAAGAACTATAGGAATGAATTGTATTTCCTGCAACGATCATTCAACTCATCAACTGTATCCGGAAAGAATAAAAGATCTTGAGACCCGAAAAGATTTTGTGAGATTGTAGTTAGGAAAGGAGTAAAAGGACCTTTATCTACTTGTATTGTTATGAGATACATGTAGGCTCAAATGGTTAGCTACTTTGAGCTAAATATTGGTGTGGGTGGTTTTATGACTAAATTATCATAAAAAATTGCGAGTTTGTAAAACGGCTTTTGGAGTTGATATATACTGGATGACCAGACAGAAGAAAAGCGAAACAGCGCCCCATAACGAGCTATATATCCTTTTTTTTTTTTTTTTTGTTGGAATGTTATTTTTGGGGCATATACATCGTTTTAGTGGTTGTATATCCAAATTAGTGGATGCATGAACCAAAATACGACGGTTCAAACAGTTATACATCCTTTGTGGTGGTTCTATATTTCGCTATGCACCATTTTTTTATATTTTTTTTTGTTGGATTGATAGTTTTAGGCATATACTTCCTCTGTTTCAGAAAAAATGATATTTTCACAGTTTCATTTTTGCCAAGAATAGGAAAAATTGAAAAAGTGAAACTTTCATTTTTTTTAACGAAGAGAAAGTATCACTTTTTCTGAACTGGGACGAAAGTATCACTTTTTCTGAAACGGGGTGAAAGTATCAGTTTTTCTTAAACGGGGCAAAAATATCACTTTTTCTTAAACGGAGGCGAAAGTATCACTTTTCCTAAAACGGAGCGAAAGTATCACTTTTTCTGAAAAGGATGAAAGTATCACCTTTTCACGCTTCGCTCGGTCGGGGTAATAACAACTTAATGCGAAAGCTATTAGCACCTAATTTAAGTATTATTTGTAGTACCCAGGTTTCCACTAGGCTCCAGCAGGACCGGATTTTTGTACCTAGTCCAGAGTTAGAGTTATTGTTCGGGTTATATTTCTATACTAGATTTTGTGCCCGTGCTTCGCTCCGGGCATCAGGCAGTACCTTTTTTTTGTGGTGTTCGCCCCGTTCTCAGGCAATGTATTTTTTATTTGGTATCACAGTGCTTTTTTCTTTTTCTTTTTAATTTTATGTACTCAATTAATTTTTTTTTTTTTTTTTTTTTTTTTTTTTTTTTTGAAAGAGTTATTCTTATGATTGGTTTCCCTATTACGCCTATTTAGTTATTTTCTAATTATTTTATTTTATTTTTATTTTTAAAATCTCCTTAAGTGGGAAACAAAGAGCTTCGTGATTTCAAAGTTAATATGACTAACCGCCTAAGAAGTGGTGTTTGTGTAAGCTGACAAATCCAACAATCGATTTTGACATTAAAGTTAGTTGTTTTTAATTCGAAAGAAAAAATCTAATTGTATTAGGAAACTTTGTCATGGCATTGGTTAGATTAGGGTTAACCTTATCCCAGACAGTGGCATAATCCCAACCATCCAAAATAATAAAACTTCAGTCTTATACACAACGGACCGACAGGTATATACCTCATGAACTAAGGATCCTTGCCGCAGGATGGCCAAAATCAAGAGTCGTTTTCCCAAAACATTTTATAATATAGTCATATCACTAAACCAGACTCATGCTTTATTTTTCTATTTTTCCAAGGAAATGGAATTTTGATACAGAGCAAAGCATAAAGCCATACTTCGTGGCACACTGAGCTTCTTCCAAAGAAATAATCTTAAAAGCCCAGAAAATCAAATGTATTGAATACACCCTTGGTCATACACTAAATAAAACTGATTCACAAAGATAAACGACAAAAATAATTATATAGGTGAGAGGCTTATCGTCACTCAAATGGCGATATTTAGTCCTCTCAACGTAATCCTGAAACCACTCGTGAATATACTCCCCAGCCGACTGGCATAAATGTATACGGTTTTAGTGCGAACTGCAAAATCAATAGAAGCCTCATTATTATCTGTGGTGTTCCCAACTGTACGATGTATCAAATGGCATGTTACCATCTCTTTGGTCACGCTGAATTTGTGTAGCATTTCCTGTGCCTTTATTAAGTTTTGCCTTTTTTGTTTTTTCTGAAATCCAAGTGAAAGTCGGCATGCGCAGATAGTGTTGTTGTCATAGTAGATCTCCACTATACAAAGGCCGCGTTTGCTCACTCATTGGCATTGCAAAACAGTTTCACTGGAAATAATTGTGATCGTCCATAACTACTCCAGATATGCTATATTCATCGATTTTTCTTACCTTTATCTGATAAATGTCATTCCAAATCCTCTTTCTGATAGTAATGTAGTCTCCATTCTTGTAACAGGTTTCCTTTATAATATCCCGTAATTTCTTTTGACCTTTACAAAAACCATCTATTGTTGTGTTTATATGACAGGATATACTGCTGTTAGATATGTATTATGTTATAGTCTCACTGTTTCGTATTCGCTTGTGCTAATAAAAATGAACACATATTTCCTAAGAATGTAGAGAAAGTTTCGATATTGAAGCCATCATGGTCATCCAGATTCATCACTTTTAAATTAGGACACATCTATACGTCCCTTACACAGGTAATGCCGGCACTATGAAACCAAATTATTCAAGGGTACCAAATTTTATATTCCGGAAAGTTACACACTCTCATCATCTAACTAAAACCTCACTGGTTTTATCAATTATGTCCGCAAGGACCGCTACTGGAATTGGGGTCGTGAAACTCTATTAGCTAATATAACGAAACTATGAAGAAGGCTAATACAACGAAATTAGAAGAAGGATAATACACAGAAATCACTACATAAGAACCAACAATACACATGTGAAACTGATTTGTGAAATTCGGTATCAGAAATCTAAGATTAACTTGAACCAAAAGGCGTAGTTAAGAACTTGAAATTATACCCCTTTTTTAGCGTGATACACGACTATATTTACGCGGAGTTATAATTTTTTTCTAGCCTGTGATAATCTATCTTGTTCCAATGAGGACCTTAGCATGGAATTGTCAGGGGTTTTCTAGTAAAACCACTAGAGACCATCTTAAAGATTTAATATATAGGTACAACCCAGACATCATTTTTATTTCAGAAGAAAAAATAGGAGAGGATAAAATGAGAAAACTCATTAAACCATTAAAATACCCAAATAGCAAACTAGTCTCTTCTACAGGATTGGATGGAGGATTAATTCTCCATTGGAAAGATGGTTTTCATTTTAAAGTAGTGAATGCAGAATCTTGGATTATTAACTATTTGGTGCAGGACGATCCATCAAAGCCATAATTTCTACTTACATGCATATATGGCTCTTCTTATCCTAATAATAAGGAGAAATAATGGACTTATATTAAAGATCTAAGCTCAAATGTTAAGCAGCCGTGGGTGGTTTTGGGAGACTTAAAATTTGGTCTTCAAAGATAAAAATCGAAGAAGTGGATATTCTAATGCTTCTCATACTTCAAATACTACTACTTCTAGTACTTCATCCTCAAGAGATTCCCCATATATCAAGTTAATTCATGATGCTGGATTGGAAGATTTAGGGTACACTGGCAGATCTTTCACATGGTCAAGCAATGTGCATGGAACTGGAATCAGACGTTCAAGACTTGATAGGGCTTTGGTAAACGGAGAATGGATCATTCATATGTGTCTAAGTGGAATAGAGAGAAATTTGGAAATATCCAGAGAAACATACATCTTCTACATCAACAAATGGAATCCGTTCAACAAACATATGTAAATCCTAATACTAGTCAACAAATTCAGAGTATTGAAAATCAGATTGAACACTGGCATCAAGTGCAAAGTGATTTTATGGGTCAAAAATCAAGGGATGAGTACTATCTTCAAATGGACAAGAACGCAAGATATCACCATGTTAATGCAAATAGAAGGCGATCGAGAAATAATATCACTGCTTTAAAATATGAGAATGGACAATGGTGCACTACAATGGAGGATTTAGAGTAGTTATTAGTCGAGCACTATAGTAATCTCCATACTACTTCATCACCAAATAGAAATGATTCCATTCTTCAATGCATTCCTCAAGTCATCCCAGCCTAAGACGATGTGCCGTTAACTCAAATACCAGAAGATGCCGAAATACTTAAAGCCCTAAAGGATATGAAGCCATGGAAGATGCCTGGTCCGGATTTTTCCCACCAGGCTTCTTCAAAAAGCATTGGAACATTGTTAGCAAAGAGGTGATAGAGTTGGTGAAGAAATTTTTTCGCACTGGTTTTATTCTAAAAAGTTTTAATGCTACAAATGTCTCCCCATCCAAAAAACAAAGAATAAGCAATTCCCATCAGATCTGCGTCCGATTGCTCTCTGTAATACTTCATACAAACTCATTTCGAAGATTCTTGCATCTAGAATGAAGAAGATAATGGGTAAGATTATTTCCCCACTCCAGGTAGCATATGTTCCAGGCAGACAGATATCAGACAATATCCATCTTTCTCAAGAGATCATTCATATAATGAATAACAGAAAAGAAACAATCAAACAGTTTGCTCTGAAACTGGGCATGTCAAAAGCCTTCGACAGGCTTGAATGGTCCTTCCTAATGGATGTCATGCAACAAATAGGCTTCATCCAAGAATGGTGCAATCTTGTAATGCAGTGCATAAGTACTACAAAAATTACGATTCTCCTCAATGGTGCGCCTTGTCCTGCCTATCAGCCAACAAGAGGTGTTAGGAAAGGTGATCTATTATCACCTTACCTATTTATAATTGTCATGGAAGCTCTTTCTCGTCAATTACTTCATGTTGAGCACAACAACATGATACAAGGCATCAAACTGGCTCCAAGTGCACCTTCAATCTCACCCTTATTCTTCGCAGATGATTGTCTCTTATTCATCAATGCTGATATTAATAATGTTAATAATCTTCTTAACATTATTGAAGATTTTGGTGCAGCCTCAGGTCAGTTAGTAAACTTCAACAAATCCAACGTGTATTATAGAGTTGGAGTTCCACAAAGGTTTTGCAGATTACTCACAAGAAGATTGAAAGTGCCAAAAATGAACCCCAATGAAAGATATTTGGGACTTCCACTCTTAATTGGAAGAAAAAAGATTGAGTGCTTCTCAAAATTAGTAGATATAATCAAAGAAAGATTATCTGCTTGGAATGGAGAGTCAATGTCCCAATGTAGCAAGTCACTGATGATCAACTCAGTAACCAATACAATACCTTCTTACTCGATGAATTGTCTACAAGTACCAGCTGAAACAATCAAACAGATTGACTCTCTGCAGCGCAAGTTCTGGTGGGGATTCACTAATAAGAAAGGAACGTATACCACTTCATGGAAGAAGCTTGGACTACACAAAAATCTAGGAGGACAAGGATATAAGAATTTGAAGATTCTAAACCGTGCACTTTTAGTTAGATCTGCAGGTAGAATTTGCATTAACTCAGATGTGCAGTGGGTTAAAGCATTACAAGCAAAGTACTTCCAATGTACTGGCATGTTGCATGCAAACATTAAATAGAATTTCTCATGGGTATGGAAAAAATACAGAAGCAAATACAGTTTGTCAAAGAGAATAGCAGATGAAGAGTTGGTAGAGGAGACAAGGTAAAAATTTGGTTAGACGTTTGGGTGACAGGCTTGAATGTTCCACCATCTCCAAAACAAGGGAACAGTGAAGGTGAAAACTATATATGGGTACAAGAACTTTTTCTCGATAGAGGCAGGCAATAAAATACTTCTCTTGTGAACCATTTGTTTGAACCTGAAACTGCAGAGCTAATCTTAAGTATGAGGATCTCAATTGCTGCCCCTGACAAACTCATATGGAACTTGACAAGAAATGGGAATTTTACCCTTAAATCAGCTTACAATAAGCTTCATAATATCATCTTAGGAAACATGCAGGTTTCTCTAAAAATTGAAGGCACGAATTTAAGTTGGAAGGACTTCTGGAATATACAAGGATGACCAAGAGTAAAGCACTTTTGGTGGAAGTGTTTAGCTGACATCTTACCCACAAAGGAAAGGCTTTCTAGAAACTGCAGACACATAAATCGGGATTTTCCTTTTTGCGGCCAGTATGAAGAAACTACTATGCATATCATCTTCTCCTGCACATTCTCAAGAGCTGTTTGGATGTCCGTACCTGGTGGATCTACAGTTTTATCAGGATCACACACTAATATAGCTGCAGTTTTTGAAACATGGATGAGCAACAAGCAACAGCAACTCATCTCACCAGAATGGCTAATAATGGTTATGACAGTCTCTTGGACGATATGGAATGAGCGCTGTGAGGTTAACTTTCAGAACAAAAAGGAAGACCCAAGGGCTGTGGCTAGAAGTGCCATTAGTTTTGCAGATTACATCAGTAAACTTAACCTGCAAGACCAATTACGTAGCACTAATACCCCAAGCCCTATCTCTCAGAAATTAGTCTGGAAACCACCTGTATCTCCTTACTTTGTTATTAATTGTGATTCCTCATATGACAGTAACTCTGGACTAACCGGTGTTGCACTTGTTTTGCATGACTTCACAGGCAAATGGAGGGGATGCTCAGCAAAATGCTATGCAGGAATAAAGAACTCGGAGCATGCAGAGTGCCTTGCATTTTTTGATGCTGTCAACTGGAGTAAGGATCTGCAACACACTCATATAGTTTTGGATACTAACTTACAAGGAATCGAGAACTATATCAACAAAGCAGAACCAGTTATTGCGTGAGAAAATGAAGCCATTCTCTTAGATGCTTTAGATGCTTTAAAAACTATTCCTTTTTGGTTATGCCATTATGTTCCTAGATATTGTAATAAACCTGCTGATAAACTTGCAAAATTCAGCAGAAAATATGGTGTTACTAGAGTGTGGTTTGATAAATCTCCTAGTATCATTGAGAATCAGTTGATTCAACACAACGTACCAGTTTGAGTTTAATACATTCCTCATCTTTAGCATAAAAAAAACAAAAAAAACAAAAAATCCGGAACAATTTAGAAAAATCAACATTTATTTAGAAAAAGAAAATATTTAGAAAATTACAGTTTGATCGATGTTTGCTTTCATATGATGGGTGTAACAGTGGGCTAAAAAAATAACCGATGGAAGACCACACTGCTATTTGAAGGGACGATGACAAAGATCCGATCCTTTGCACAACTTCATGGTACTGAAAATGAAGTAACTTGAAGATTCAGTGAATTTTGGGGCAAAGAACAATGAAATCCCGTTCGTGAGAGATGTCATCCACGGTCTTATACGAATCTGTTCTATGATGATAAATTAGGGGGTCAATTGAGTATGCACCGACTTGTATAAACATAATAGCCCATGATGAGTATTTTATAGATGTAGTAACAACCCAAATGACTTAGGTAACGCAATATCAAGCGTTGATTATTAATACAAGTTACTGAAAGTAGATGAAAAACCAAAAGAAATGAAACACACCACACATGTATGCAAGTACGCATTTATTAGGTCGAACATAGGAGATCAGTAGAAACTCCGTTATGTACTTCAGTGATCTGATTGAAAAACTTATTCGGAAGCGCAGAGGTGAGAGTTCAGTCCTTCAGTGATCTGATTGCACAAAGCTAGATAATGAATAGGAACTGGAGAATCCTCATTTTTCTTCTCATATTCTATAGTCCACTTCACAATGCTTCCATGCTCAGTATCCCTTGGATTAACTACAAGTGTTAGATCGAACTTCTTGTTATCATTCATCATGTCTCCTCCTACTGCGCTATGAAGTATCGTCCTTGTTTCATCATCGAAGGTTGTTTTCTCCCTGACAACCAAGTTTTTACCATCTGGATGCACACAGACATAAATATAGCCATAAATCAATTTCAAGCGCACAATATGAAGAAAATAGTAAGAATAAAACAATTTTTATGTATGCATACCGCGAACATAGCCCCATTCTTTGATACAACCAGAAGTAAGTCCATGTCCCTCGACAGCTTTGACACTAGTATAAATATGAGGAATTGCTTTTGGAACCTCTTTATGATGCTTAAATATTTTGTAAAACTTGTCGGCGTTGCAGTTAACCTCCGATTCAGCAATAAGCTTCCCAACTAGACCTGAAATACCATGAGGGTGATCCATTTCTGATAATCGATATCTACTGATTGTTGCCTAAGATAAATTTCAGAATAATTGTGATTGTGATGAAATTGATCTTAGCTCAATGAGTTTATATAGAAACAGCCCATATGTACAGGAATGAATAAAAAAATTAATTGCCATGACCCAATAGTGAGCAGCATTTAGGACAACAGTCATTCAACTCTATCATGGAAACAATCGATCGAAGATTTTGGAAATAGGATAAGATTTTGAGAGATAATTAATAGCACAATCGAAAGTTCAACTCCTTTCCTTTTTATTCAATGATTATTTGTTGTTTGATACCCCAAATGTTGTTGTAATAGTGTTTGGCACCTGCGCATACCTACCCTATCATTTACCCAACGTAAGAGAATCAAATATTTGTTAAGGTTTGTATTGTCGCATGTTCTTTTTTTTCTTTTTTTTTTGTCTACCCTATCATTTACCCAACGTAAGAGAATCAAATATTTGTTAAGGTTTGTATTGTCGCATGTTCTTTTTTTTTGTCGCATGTTTCTAAGGCAGAACGAGAACAAATTTGAGACGTATATCAAACAGTCAAAAAGCATAGAGGATGTGATTATATCTAATAGTCAAAACGAAGCACAAGGACGTTCAGTTTTGTTAGCTTTTTGTTTTTTTGAAAAAGCAAAGAGAAATAAATAAGAAAGGGTGCCAATATAGCACCTTCAAAAGATACAAGAAGAGATTAGCTAAGCGCCTAGAGAGATTACAACAAATTACTCTCTAAACAAGCTTGCCCAATCAAAAACGAAGTCGTCAAACTTTACATTTCTAAAAGATTCAACATTAATGGACCAACTAAGAAGCAACACTTTGATGTCTACAATAAGAGATTTTAAAGGCTTTTTCACTTGTTTCTTAGTCAAAATGTCATTCCTTTCCGACCACACAACCCACCAAATAACAAACGGCAAACAATATCTTAAGAAAAAAGAGGCTCGATAGATACCTTCAATTTCCACTTTCATAGGAACTCGAGAACGGTCGTCGGATGAGCCCAGTCAAAGCCCAACTTCTGTAAGAAATGTTCCCAAACTAGGAAACTAATTTTGGGAGGGACTGTTTTGTTCCAAATATAATCAGAAGGATTTTTTTTTGGAAAAGTTCGACCTAAATCATGCATAAGCCAAGAATAGCAAGAACTGACTGAAAACTTACCTCGCGAATCGGATATCCATTCTCGTTTATCATTTGCCGCAAGCATCCTTTGAGTGTTTAAAATTCTAGAGAACTCCATTACCTCTTGAAACTCCTGCTCTTTAAGCCTTCTACAAGGTTCCATATTCCAACACGGCAATTCTACATTTCCATTGTTCAAATCTTCAACTAAAGCTTCTTTCTTTCTACTCACTTTCCATAATTTTGGAAACAACTCTTTAAGAGCTTTTTCATGGCACCAAACATCGTCCCAAAATCTTGTTTTATTACCTCTTCCCACTGATATCTTCGACCCATTTTTGAGGATTGCAGACTCATTAAGAATACCTCGCCAAAACCCACACCCATAAGTTATTTTTTGAATCTTTAGGAACCCAAGCATCTTCCACACCACCAAATTTCTCATATATTAGTTTCCTCCACCAGTTTTTTTAGCTTCGTCCCATCGATTGTAGCTTACCTACACAATCCCGAATCAAATGTTCATAAACGCATAACCAGCATTAGCCAGTTCCGCAGCTTCAAGCGATAAATTGATCTTCTGTTTATCAAAGTGGTCATGTATTTTCTTTGGATCAAATGATCAATGTGGTTTTTCTACCGATGAAAATAACAGTTTAGCTTTGAAGTAAAAAAAATGAAAAAAAACTTGTCGTGGTTACCGGTAACCTCCGATTGAGTACAAGTTCTAGACCTAAAAATAGAAACAACCAGCAATTACAGAAATGAATTGATTAAAGGATGATTTTTAAATAATGAGCTATATTCACTATTTTGATAATTAGGCAACAATCATTAAACTCTATCCGGATTGAAAAAGAGAAATGAGAGATAAGATTTTGTGAGAATATCTTACAGCCAAAATTTAAGCAGGTACATTTATTTTTGCGGACGCCACTACACTGTAGACTCAATTTAAACTCTTTCCGCTATGAAATTTTGTTTATATCCTTTTCTGGGTTGCTTTTGGAGTCCCCTTTTGTTGTTCGGCTGATCTGAGCGTACGGACATGTCACGTATAGCAGCAAGTAATGCTTGTTCGTGGAAAGCATCATTTATGCACTCTGTGTAGTTGCGGAAAATCCCACAACTACACTCTTGTAATGATAATAACACAAAGTCAGTCATGATGATCAATCTAGACATTAATGATATTATTCACCAGTTTGACACTTGTATAATCTTTCTAAACACTTTATAATGGATGAATACAACTTTCACAATAGATTCAAGCTAAGTTTACATACAACAATGGAGAAATATGAAGGTGAAGACCAAATTCTATGATTGAACTTGTCTCTTTACTGATAACTCTCTTAGCTTATCTCTCTTTTTCGATCTCTCTCTCTATATCATTTTGATCCCTTATATAGGCAAATATATTAGTAGAATACAATCATGATTCACGTGCAAGATCTTAGTTGACTGATTCTGTTTCAGTTTGTCTTACTCGCCAGGTTTTTGGGAGCTGTCTCTATCTCTCGCGCTGCTGTTAGGTTTTTCGTGTTTCTTCTGGTGGAGATAGTGATCGTGTTATCTTTACCGTGTAATTATCATTCGCGCTCATTTTTTGTTATCGCATGATTATTCTTCGCCTTGTCTCTTAGTGGTTATTATGCCTTCGTGCTTAAGGTTGTTTTCTCCAGAGCGAAATTGTATATTTGTCTTTTGCGATATTCTCCCCTACATTTTGCCTCTTCTTGCATAATTCTTCTGTAAGTGGAATAATGCGAGAATTCTGGTCAAACTTCGTGTCAACCCTGTGTTTTCACCTTCTCTGTCTTACCCGACATACTTCCGTAATTTACGCGTAACTGTTACACGTGTTGACGGTTTCCTCCTTTTCCGGCGGTGTGTCTTTATTGCTTCTTCCTGGGTAAATACCCAGGAGAGGAGTAAAATTTTACTTTATCTTCTACTATCTTCTTCTTCCTCTCCTGTTCGAATTCCTCTTTTCTTCCAGGATCTGTAACTTTCATGGAAGATCATGATGTGCTCGTTCCTGCTGCTGCCGCTACGTCATTTTCACGGTGAGTTTTATCCTCAACTCTCTATATTTTGCATCTTTCTGATTGTAGTTTTTGTGGTTTTATTTTCGCCATTATTATTTTCCAGCTTCTATTTTGTTTTGTATTCCCATACTTATCCCCATAACGATTATGCAGACTCAAGCCTGTTACCGTTCTGCTGGATAAAGAGTGGGTTCTTAGAGATCAAGGTAGTGCGAGTTGCATGTTTCCCGTGCTTGGACAGATGAAGGCGGGTTTTCCTCTTATACTTTATAATTCCAAGGTCCCTATCACCAGTAAGCCGTCGGATGAACTGAAGATGAAGTATCTCCTTTAGGTCATTTTTACATACCGCGAGGGTGGAATTTCGCCTTTCCCTGTACCTACTAAACATGATAGTATGCCCTCTCATTTGTTCGGTTTGCCGATTTCGCTCAACTTGATCTTCGGGTTACCAACAAAAACCATACGAAAGACTTATTCGTTATCTTGTCAGAAAACTTTTGTAACCCCTCGACAATTCATCTTTAAAAGAGTCGGGCGAAAAATAAAATTTATTGCTGGGAGAATGTATATTGCTGTTCGTACGTCTTTACGCGTTTTAGCTTGGAAACATATGTCTAGTAGCGGGAGTTGGAGTTGGTCGAGGGCGAAGGAGAGAATAAAGCCGAGGGCAACTAGTTTAATGCTGAGGGCGATAAGGGAGAAACCAATGAAGTAGATGCCGAAGGAGGCCAAAGTGATATGTAGGCTTGCGAACAGAAGTTTTAGTTGCATTCTTTTGTATATCTTTTCTTTATGTTTCTTGCGCGATCTCTAGGCGATCCCGACACTTTGTAACTGTACTTTTTTTTTCTGTAATCAAAGTTTTGAAATAGAACAAACAACCAAGATCTAGTGCTATTTGTTTTTTCGTTATGTCAATTTATTAGATGTTCTTCAATTATATGAAAGTATACTTTAAAGTATCTTAGGTATCTGACTGAGGAGGTGGAAAGCATGTAGTTTTTGTATTCCCATACTTACCTCTGCTTTCCACCTTCGAAGGAAGATTACTGTCTTAACTAGTATGTTTGGTTTATTATAAAATATGTCATGTGAATGATTCGAATTTTTACATATGTGAACTAGGTGATATCGTAAGATGGAGTATTGTGTGAATGACTGTTCATGGCTTATTGATGTGAATTTTAAGTTGTTGTAAAAAGTGATAAGTAGAGTTCGTTCAACTCGGGCTTGTGAAGGATTTTTGAAAATTAAATAAAGTTGTTTCAACAATAATAAGAAAATACCGAGACTCTGGATTCCACCATTGACCAATTAAGTTATAAATTCTAATCAATATTCATGCAATTTTTTCTTTTAAAGTGATTCTAATATTTTGCTTTTAATAGATTTTTGAAGTAATAATTGTAAGCACGAAGCATGAAACATCAAAAGTATTAAAACCAAGCATGTCCCATCAAAACACTTCACAACTACTCAATAAAAACCAATTTTTCTTTTAAGTTCTATGCAAATAATCATGTAAAATAATTGCAATAAATAATTAAAATAGAACTATACCACTTTTCATGGAACAATGGCTTCCTCCGTCGCCTCGGCTAAGGGGTTTATCTCCTCATATTAGAAATATGCTCAAAAGTTGATTTCATTGATCAAATAAGGTGTTTTTATTAGAAAGGACGAGCTATAGTTACAGAAAGCTTGTAGTAAGGAAGGTAATGGTCGCTGAAAGTATTAAGCAAAGACAGTCAAAAACGATAACAGAATATAAGACTGCTTCTGCGACGGTTTGATGTGGGTCGAAGTTCTTAGTGTTCTTCGCGACTGTTCCGTGTGCGTCTTATGTTCTTCGTGTTCTTCAGCTCCGCACCAGCAGAAAACAGCAGCAGCAGCGGCCTGTAAACCTCTGATTCTCGCCTCCTCAGCCCTTATCAGCCCCCCAAACTCTCGACACCCTTTCTGTATGACCCAATCCATCTATTTATATCCAAAAGGGAGATTAAATCTCTCCAAAATCATCCGAAATCTCTTTCTTTCTCTTCACGGCAAAGTTGCGGCAATTTCTTGTTTTAGAATTTCCACGCATATCTGGGCTTTCCTTTTGATTCTAAACT